>CM040443.1:18486059-18554007 GCA_022749755.1 Azadirachta indica
AATTCGGTTACTAAACCAATTAAGGTGTAGCGCAGAAGGTCGAAACCACCATCAGAGAATCGAGAGGACCGGTAGATTGGTCGGTAGTACTTATGGACGATCACAAAATTACGCTTGAGATGGATTTCTTTCATCAAATAAAGGTCGTACCGATACCATTTGCCAACACCATGTGCATCCTTGATGGAGGCAAGACGTGCATGGTTTCGATATCAAGATCAAGTAAGGTGGAGACTAAGACGCTCCCGGCCATGCAATTCAAGAAAGGTTTGAAGCGCAAGAGTCAAAAAAGTTACCTTGCCTTCTTAAAAGAATATGACAATGATGACAACGCGGAGGTGAGCCATAGGGATGTTCTGAAAGAGGTAGATAACGTCCTCAAAGAGTTTAAAGATGTAATGCTTGAAGAATTGCCCAAAAAACCTGTATCAAGGAGGGAGGTGGATCACAAAATCAAATTGGAATCGGGCACCAAACCTCCCGCCATGAGTCCATACCGGCACGCTCCACCGGAGTTGCAAGAGTTGAAAAAGTATCTCTAAGATTTACTTGATGCGGGCTGCATTCGACCATTTAAGGCACTATTCGGCACTCCAGTTTTGTTCCAAAAGAAGAAGGATGGGACGCTACGGATGTGCATCAACTATCGGGCACTTAATAAGGTCACTATCAAAAACAAGTATCCAATTCCACTCATTGCCGATCTTTTTGATCAACTTGGGAAAGCACGATACTTCTCTAAACTTAATTTAAGATTGGGTTACTATCAAGTACACATAGCGAAGAGAGATGAGCCAAAAACAACATGCGTAATAAGGTACGGTTCTTACAAATTTTTAGTCATGCCTTTCAGAATAACAAATGCACCGGCTACTTTTAGCACTTTGATAAATAAGTTATTCCATCCCTATCTCGATCAATTTGTGGTGCTATACTTGGATGATATTGTTGTATATAGCAACACCTTGGAAGAACACGTAGCACATCTTAGGAAGGTGTTCCAAGTATTGCGAAAGAATGAGCTATACGTAAAAAAGGAGAAATGCTCTTTTACACAACGAGAAGTTCATTTCTTGGGCCATAAGATCAAGGATGGAACATTGATGAAGGATAAGGTTAAGGTGCAAGCTATTCAAGAATGGGAACCTCCGACCAAGGTACACGACCTCCAATCTTTCTTGAGGTTGGTTAACTACTACCAACCCCTCATCAAGAGCTATTCGGCAAGAGCAACTCCACTAACTAACCTATTAAAGAAAAGTCGCTAGTGAGATTAGACCGAGGAATGCCAACAAGCCTTCGAAGACTTGAAGAACGCAATCATGGAGAAGACAGTTCCTGTGTTGCCCGATCACACAAAACCTTTCGAAGTACACACCGATGCCTCAAATTTTTCCACTAGGGGAGTACTTATGCAAGAAGGACGTCCCATCGCTTTTAAGAGTCGTAAGCTCAATGAGGCGGAAAGGCGCTACATCGTGCAAGAAAAGGAGATGACGGCAATCATCTATTGCCTTAATGTATAGCGACACTACTTGCTCGGGAGTCATTTCGTGGGTATGACGGATAATGTAGCTACTAGCTACTTTCAAACGCAAAAGAAGTTAAGTCCAAAGCAAGCTCGTTGGCAGGACTTCTTGACAGAATTCGACTATGACTTAGCATACAAGCCGGGTAAAACAAATGTTATAGCGGATGCGTTAAGTCGAAAGGCGACATTGGCGACCATTAACCTAAGTATTTTTGAGGGAAAGCTAATAGGGAGGATCAAAGAAGGATTGACCTAAGACCCTCTAACCAAGAACATAGTGGTGCTCGTAAACGAGGGGAAGACAAGGCGTTTTGGCTTGACGATGGATTGCTCTATGCCAAAGGGAGACGAATTTTTATGCCAAAGTGGGGTGGCTTGAGGAAAGAACTTATCAAGGAATGTGGACACCCTGAAACTAAGCGCACCAACGCTTTGTTAGAAAATTTATACTATTGGCCAAGGATGCGAGAGATATCGAGGCTTACGTGCGGACATGTCTTGTGTGCCAACAAGATAAAATTGAGCAACAAGCATCCGGTGAGTTACTTGAGCCATTACTAATTCCAAACAAGTCATGGGAAAACGTTTTCATGGATTTCATCACGTCACTACCGAAATTGGAAGGGTATAGAACTATCATTGTGGTGGTGGATCACTTTAGTAAATACGCAGTTTTTATACCGGTACCTACGGATTGCACAGTGGAGGAAGTCGCAAAATTGTTCCTAAAGCATGTGGTGAAGCTTTGGGGAGTGCCGAATAATATTATAAGTGATCACAACCCACGGTTTATCGGCAAGTTTTGGTCCGAGTTGTTCAAGTTACTTGGAATGAACCTTAATTTTTCTAAAAGCTTTCATCCTCAAAGTGACGGACAAACCAAGCGTGTCAATGCACTGCTTTAGTTATACTTGAGGCACTATGTGACTGTCAACCAAAGGGATTGGGCTAAGTTACTAGATGTGGCTCAATTCTCTTATAACTTGCAGCGGAGTAAGGTGACTAATAGAAGTCCGTTCGAGACTGTGTTGGGCCGACAACCGACGACTCCACATACATTAGCCTCGAGTTATGATGGGAAAAGTCCGGGAACCTTCAAGTTCGTCAAGGGCATTCCTAGATAAGGCGGCTAAGAAGATGAAGAAGTGGGCAAACAATAAGCGAAGAGACGTGGAGTTCCAAGAGGGCAACCTAATCATGGTGAAACTCTTACCCCAACAATTCAAGACATTGCGCAAATTACACAAGGGATTGGTTCGATGTTACGAGGGGCCATTTCCGATCGTAAAGAAAGTGGTCAAGGTATCATACCGAGTTCTTCTTCCTCCAAAATTGAAGATCCACCCTATTTTCCACGTAAGCATGTTAAAGTCTTATTATGGAGATGAGGAAGACCCAAGCCGAAGGGAGTCAAAACGGGCTCCAACTGCTGTGATAACCTCTTTCGAGAAGGAGATTGAGTGTATCCTTGGAGATCGACGAGTTCAAAAACGAGGGGTTTCAAACTATACGAAATACTTCATCAAGTGGAAGAAATTACCTGAAAGCGAGGCTACATGAGAGCATGAAGATGCACTATGGCAATTCCAAGAGTATATAAGGAGGTTCCATTAGAAAGACGCGACGAGGATGTCGCGCATTTAGGTGGGGGAGAATGTCACGCCCTGTGTGAACAGTACGTATGAATAGTGACCATGGTCGAGATTTGGTGTGGGAAGCACTTACGCAAGGGAAAATTCGGAACAAGCGAGCACGTGAGCTTCAGTAAGATGATTCATCGGTAGAATGGATTAAGTGGGTAATGAAGCATTTGAGCCAAAGATCCATGTATTCTTACTTATTATCATTGTTGTACATAAAACTCAATGTTAGCACAACTAGGCCAACTTCTAGAATGGTGGCCCAATTGGCCAAGTTCTAAAATTGTGTAGATAGCACTACAATTTTGACCATTGCATAGATATTTTCTAGGTTATTCTAGAAGATCAATCCTAACCCTCGCAAGTGTATTGTGAGGTGCAATTTTGGCCGTCCATTGTATGTATACTTTTTTATAAATAGGTGAGACCTCATTTAGCCAAACCAAGCAATCAAGCAATAAACTTGAGTTGTAGAAAGTGCTCTTCACTCAAACTCTTTGTGCTCTCTCTTTTCTCTTTATTTAAAAGTTTCCGATTTAGCGCGTTGTGATTGTCGAAGGCTTGCTTAGTGAATGAAGTTGCTAAGCGTCGCAAGGTTAAAGCGGGTGAAAAGAGTGAGGCCGTGACAGAGGTCTATGGTAGCATGGGTTATTATCTTGAAAACGTCCCGCTACCTAAAGTCACGATTATAAGGGCTGGCATGGCAGGCCTTATAGCAATTATGAAACTTTTGCGTGCTGGCATCAAAGATGTTACTTTTTTTGAACCGCGTGATCAGATCGAGAATAAACTATGATCTCATGGGGTTAATTCTAAATATCCATGCCTCTTTACTGAGGTCCACCTGATGTGATTTTTTGTGATTCATACGTGTTTTTTCCATTATCTAGACAAATTTAAGATACCTACCGAAACATCTTTTCGGATGCCAAACGTTGTTGAGACTGTGCTATATTTTTGGGGTGCACATCATATATGGCTCGTGAGACAATCGCCACCGCCATTATTCTGCCACCTGTACAAAGGATGGCAGGCACTACTGAATAACGGTTGCAAATACAATGGTATGATCCTTGCAGCGCTAGTGGAAATAAAGTCCATGCTGAAAAACATTTTGATGAAGCGTGCCTGACGTGGTAGGTTTAGTTAAAGGCATTTGGTCACCTTTCTTTGTATTCTACCTTGGTAGAAATCTTCAAAAAGTTTCCACTGGGCGCTAGTGGTAACAATTGCGACGTCAAAAATAATGACTTCAATTTTTTTGCTTTTTTTGCGTATATGGCTTACAACGTCAAAGCAGAGGTGCCCGCTCAGCTTGATGTTTCAGATCTCCTGATTTCTTAGCTGCTTAGATAGAGTTGATATACCGAAAATAATTAGGCGCTGATCATTTTGATAGCCGTTAATTACCGACCATAAAATCTCGAAAAAGCCGACATGTTCTAAACTTGAGGATCCACTTGAACTGATTCCCAACATGCTGAAGTGCTCAAAGTCATCGAGTTTTTTCCATGGTTTACCTCTAAGCAGACTGGTACTAGTGAAAATTTCTACCAACGCAGAATCAAAAGAAAGATAACCAAATGTCTTTAACCTAACCTGCCACGCAAGGCATGCTTCGTCAAAACATTTTACTTTTAGCACGGACCTAATTTACATTGGTGTTGTAAGGATCATGCCACTATGATTGCAGCCGTTATTCAATAATGCCTACCATCTTTCGTACATTTGACGGAATAATGGCGATGGCGATTGTCACGCGAGCTATAGGTGACGTGTACCTCCAAAACATAACACAGTCTCAATAACACTTGGTGTCATGAAAGATATTTTGGTGGTATCTTAAATTTATCTGGAGAGTGTAAAAGACACGTCTGACTCACAAGAAATCGCATCGAAAATGAGACCATAACTTATTTTCGATCTGATCATGTAGCTCAAAAAGAGTAATATATATCTTTGATGCCAGTATGCAAAAGTTTTGTCGCTGCTATAAAGCTTGCCAAGCTAGCCCCTATTATCGTGACTTTGGACAGGAGGACGTTTTTAGGATAATATCCAATGCTACCATAAGCCTCGCTCTCCTGGAGAAAGACCTGATAATCATAAAGCAAATCAATACATGATGACAAACTCCCCGGAACAGGTGCGGCGGTAGGTTCATCATAAAATAGGGTCTATCCAACAACCACGATGTCATATGGGATAGGAGCGGTTGCGTATCTGCAAAGGAAACGATAATTTAATTTTTCACCATTACAAGCAGTGGCCTTGTTTGTGCAGCTCTCAAAGAACAATGTGATGGGCAGAATGACGACGAAGCATTTGATATTAGATTTGCTCGTATGTCTGCTTAGAAAAGCAAGATTATATACGTGACACATTTCTTGGAGTGAGATGTTAGAATGGTAAGTTGTAATCACGGTGACGAGAACAGCCCCATTATTTAGTTTTGGGATACAACGCTAGAGGAAAATTCACTGTAAGCTTTGAAAAGATATATGGATGAACGCTGGCACATTAAAATTGAGAACATCTAATTGGTCGTGTATCGAAGAGTGGAAGCAAGGCCAGTAAAAAATTACCGTTACGATATTCTTAAAGGTTAAGGAGGTCAAATTGCAACTATTGGAATAGAACGCTGCCTCAACCTAATTCTTCTGGAATGGCATCAGCTTTTGGCTAATATATTGAGTATAATCATTGAGGGCATGAAAGAGGCTTTGAAGCAACTCTTCTGGATTTTGGAAAGAGGTGAGATCATGAGGGGTGAAATAAGGGCGAAGGTGTGATTGGAGAGTCATGATATCAAGCAAGTAAAGGAAACTTACCTAAATTGGTAAACAGCAACTCATTTGAAAAGAAATTAAGGGAGCCGAAAGACAGTTAATGTATTCTGGGAAAATGTTTGATGGGACCCGATATGTAGATGGTTCAGTATAGGTCGTTATTCTGTAAGCCATAATATGCTACATCATTGAAAAGTGGATCGCGTAAAGTTTGAAATTCATTAGAGAAAATGGAAATTGAGGAAAAATATAGGAAATATCATATAAAACGATAACTATTCGTCATATGATGTGTAATAATTAAAATAATAATCGAAGAGCATATTTGTGATATTACAATCGCCAACAATGTATACAATATATATGGGCGACAGTAATAGCATCAATTCCAGCTTGCCCTACTCAATTGAGGCATTTCATTTGAGGTTTAGACGTAGAGAACTCATATCCACAAATATGAGTGTGGATGTGAACAGCGATACAGTATTGCTATAATTATTAGGGACGAAAACGAATAATATTCGGTGGATCACTTTGTGAAAAATAATATATATATATATATATATATATATGATATTTTCGCTTTAAGAAGTGCTATGCACAAGATTATAATAAAAAGATGCAAAAGGTGCTTTTAGACCAAGCATGGGGAAAGTAAAGATTCCAAAAGGCAGACAACCAGCATAGTTTGTACAGGGATTGATTGACTTGAGTGGCGTGAACCCAGCATAGATGCCAATAATGCTCAGTACGATCAAAATTACTTTTTCTAGCGTAGAGATAGGTTGCTCGAGAAGCAGATTAGTGCCTCTTGCATGCAACATAAATGGTTTGTAGCAAGGGGGTATGTACATTATATTTGTTAGCTGTAATATATCGTTCCCTTTGAACTGTAATTGTATTACATATAAATAATAAATTGTATATAGATTTGTAGAAATATCAGTGATAATATTGAAAAGCTTCGCCCATGACGCAGGAATATCGTATACTATATCAGTGTGTGACATGTACGTTTATTATAGAGAAACACTCATACCACGCATGCCTAAAGATAAATTACTACCGCTGTATGTGCATAACGTTGATGCTTACGTCACATCAGATGGGATGTACCTTAACTAGTATCTTTTACCCACGTAATGCAGGCATCTCAACCTGAACGCTCTGCTTAAATAAGGAAGGATATCTTCTCTTTGATGCAAATTTCTTCAAATAGCTGCAAGTTTCCTGATGTCGAAATATGACAGAAGAGTTATGCTCCCAATTTCAGAAACTCGATTTTTAGGGAAAAAAAAGCAGGTCAAATTAGAAGGAGATTTTAAGGTTACTTTAAGCAAATATCGTAACTTTCTTGCTGAGTGGTCATCATCCGACGATCAAATAGACATTGGTAAAGAATGCATTAAGCGAAATGGTGGACTGCTTTACCTGTATATGGATTGGCCCACAATGGCAAAGTGTTTGGAACAAAATTGCCTCATTTCCAATAACAAGGGTGGTGGCATAAGAGCAACTTTGTTGCCACTGTATTTGGAAGATGTGATTGGCAGTGAGGTGCTGTGATCAATTATTCAAACCCTGTGCACAACACCTACTTCGCTACCTTTTGTCCAAGCGATCACTTCTAAAACATAGGTTAGGTGAGGGTGTTCACCATCAACAACGATTCTTTGGTGTTCGACGTCTACACTCTCGCGCACCAAGCGCAGGACTTAGGACTATACCATTTCAATTATGATATTATGGCCTTTGGGGAATGCCTGTTCCATGCGTAAGAGTGATTGTATCGTAGCTGCATGAGCAACTTTTCAAAGAGCTTAATAGGACATTTTGTTGCTGGTATTGCTGGTACTTCAATGCAGACCTAGTCTTTTGGGATAGGCATATTGTGGCTATTGGTTATGAAGCTTAAAAAGTGTGTGTTGTTTGACGGAATAAAAGATACTTGTTATTACTGGTGTTCGTGTTCTTAATTAATAGAAAATGAAGTTCTAATATTCTTGTTTTACTTTTTTAAAAATGCTTTTTACGCAATTTAAAATGAAAGTCATGCTTGGTATTACAATAATAATAGTCATGATCATTGAAAAATGGTATTGCGAAGTAAGATTAACATGTATTCATGGCGAGCATCTTTTGGAGAAGTTTATGCCCGACTTCATTCGTCAAAGCAGGGAGACTAATACTGGCTGTCTGAGCTATACTTTTTATAGGGAAAGTGATGTTTTGCCTTGAAGGCAAAGATCGGTTCGATGGCAGCGGTGATCACCCGAGGTAGGCCGTTGGGTTCGTAGGACCCATTTCCACAAACGCCAAAGTGGAGGAAATAGTCACATAATGACAGCAATAATTGCAATAATAGTGGAATAATGTCTGGTTATTCACCTTATAGATAAATATATATAGAATTGTGTTTTTATATTATTATGTCGTTAGGAACATTGGAAGAAAGAATAAATTAAAACGGGCAAAAAAGTCACTTAAGGAACACGTGTGGCAAAGTAATGATTCTAAAAGACGGACAGCCTACCACAAATAATGTGGATCTTATCTGTCCCAACTAGTCTCAATCCCCGCTGTCAATTTTCTTGGTATAATCAAGTTATTCTTCCTAGTCAAGAGGTAGGTCGATCGGAATGTAGATATCAGGATATGGTTTTCTAGACCGCCATTGCAATATTATATGTCAAGAGTTCCAATTACCTTAATTTTTACTATTGATCTCCGATGGTCATATCAGATGGAATGCACTCAAGCAAAGTGTTCAGTTTTTTACGGGAAGACGTAAGTGTATCACAATTTAAAATGGGTCTATGTGTTTATAACTGTAATAATTAAAGGATTGACCATTTAACAGTGCTAAAAGTAACCTTGTGTTTAAATAGAAAAGCTTTACACATATGAATTTAATCATTTTAGTCTCGCACCTTCTAACTCGCGATCCTTGCGTTATAGCAACATTTTTGGGCAGCGGTAGGTTTCGGTTTTGACCAAAGCGTTTAAGTTGACTATGAAATGGTCACAAATGACGAAGTCAAAATATCTATTATCAGCTAGTCTCAAGTATTGGCATGGAATCGTGCGAAGTTCCTGTGAATAGGATGCTGCGTCGGTCTCCCAAGGCTCTAGATAACTTGTGTATAAATTATAATAATAATAAACGCCATGATAGATATAGGAGGGACTAGTGCAAATGCCAATAATTGGTACAAAAAGCCAGACTTCTTGTATCCAATCCATAAGACTTAAAAGAACAAGATCCCAAAGGTATATAGCCTTGATATCAGGATCCGTCACCTCATGGCCATCGAGATTATGGGTCTTTCTACTGCTTAAGTCATAGTTCTCGCCGATACCGCATGCTAACAAACCAACTACGAAGATTTTCAATTGGGCATCAAATATTGAGAATAACTATTCTTGGCCCACTCTTAATAAGCGGCCGTAATCGTCTGAACTGGTAGGAGCTCTCGCCAGCCTGGGAAGTTGGTTTGGGTTGAGAATCAGTATCAACAGAACGATGTCTTTCCATTCAAAAGTGACGCGCCTCATTCTCTGTGAGTTCGATGAACTCAGCTGCATTCCGAAAGACGTGCAGGTAGAACTGAATAACTAAATTTTGAGAAAGCTAAGGTGGTGGCTTAAAAACGCCGTTGTACGAGCGCCATCCTGATTTGGGGCATTGACAAAGAGGATTACCTCAGAATTGGCTCGAAGGAGGGTGGTAATGACATCAATCAGTTTCATGACATGTTGGTCGGTAAGGACGTAGTTGGTTGTGAAAACACATCCTCTGACATTTGGTATGATGTATCGTAGACATTCACGATCATCTTCGGGGTTAATTTCCAACATGTACCCTTGGATGAAGGTTTGCCTATCTTCGGGCAGATCGTGAAATACGTATGACACGTCGTTCATGAAAAGGACATCGAACTCAACATTGTTGCCAAGCCTTAAGGCTTCAAGAAGAGCGGTAGTTGAGCCATCGGAACCGCGCGAAAGTTGTAAGGTATGCCACAATGAGCAATGAGTTGCTTCCACCTAGGGTGGTATTTAATCAAGGCGTTGGGCTTGCTGAACATCGCGCAAGCTTGGTCGACAACTGCCTAAGGACAGTTATCGCCTTAGCTAGGATCAACTCATCATTGACGTTCAGCCAAACATTTTCGGCGAGAGTAATGGTAGCAGTGGGGGACACGTCTTAAGCCATTTTGAAGTTTTAGTGAGAACTGTGCAGTGCTGAGTGACAACGAGAAGAGGGGCGCTAGAGAAGTCATCTATATTTTAGAAACTGTTTGATTAGGTGTATTTAATCAAGTTTTGCATTTTGTGTAATGTTTTTTTATGGTATTAGCAATATGATGTATTGTTATAAGTAATTTGACAAAAATAATTATAAATTTAACGTTATAATGCCATGTTAAAAATGAGATTTTTCTCCATTACTTGCTTCTGCGCAACTTACTCCTCATTGGCCTTCTTCGCAAATTCAAATGCTCTTCTATAGATATTTCTAGGTGTAAATTATATTTCACAGAAAGAAAAAAAGATTCATCATGTATAGTAGTAATCCTAGTACGAGTTTTTTCATATAGTAAATCAAGCATGGAAAGGAGTATAACTCAAATTAAAACTGACATTGAAGAACCTAGCTAGATAAAGGTCCAATTCCAAACCTAGCTTTAGCAAGCTCTTTGCGCATCCCATCTATATCAGCCCTAATGGCAGTTAATTGCTTATTTTCAGCTTGCATTCAATTAATATTCTTTGTCAGACCTTTGATTTGAGTAGTCAATTCTTGTCACGAGCTATTCAATTTCTGAACATCAGCTCTCAGCTTCACAACCTCTGCCCTCAGAGGCTCAGAAGCATGATGCTCAGCTTCTAGCTTTAGGCCTCTATTAATCAACTCCCTAACCTGTGCCTTTTTGTCAGCACGAAGTTTTGGTATGATTTGCCCCAACCTATGTATCTCATCCTTCGCAACTGTTAGTTCCATTTGCAAATGTGTATTATCATCAATAACATGCCGATTCTCAGAAATAATTCCATGAATCTCTCTATATTGTATTTCAAGTTCCTCTTCTAAAGCTGCTGAGTGGAAGGCATGGATGCTGGACCTCGGTTCAAAACAGAGTGACCATCATGGAAACCTCGAACACTGTCTGAATGACGTGGTATATGATTTCTACTAGCCATATGATCCTGCAGAAACAAGGCCGTGCTCATGCAAAGTTGAGACACTATTTTTATATGGTACAAATGGGCCACGGTCAGACTGTGAAATATGAACCTCAATCTAAATGATAGCAATCTTAGCATACTAACTGATGGAAGTTACTTAAATTTCCTACAATCCCCAAGGCTATTTAAAATATGTTAGAACTGTTGTGCTTTATCTTAACTTCGCAAACACAATAGTTGTTTTTGGTAGACACATACTTTTCTTTGGTAACTAATATTTGCTACTCACTTGTATAGTTATATTTGACAACCAGTAATTCTCTGTCACAGCAATAGCGAATTAAAAATCACAATAACTTAATCCCAAACATTCCCTTAATTCACTTGTAATAATTACTTCCTATTTATACAGCTTAACTTTGATCCAAAACAAAAGTCCAGATCCACTATTCATCATGAAAACTTACGGTTAGATTATAGATGAGATTTTATTAGATAACTTCACTTGTAGAACCTTACAATTTTCCCTCAAAGAAAGAACCAATCGTTTACTTAGTTTCCAAGAATATAGTATGCTAAACTTAACCAACTTGACAAAGGAAAAAAAGAATATAGTAATCAATCACCTCAATACCAAATGAAACCTTAAAACAAAGCAAACATTAGCTAATGATTTGCTTCACCTCCTTATCTCTATAATATCTTATCAATAGCATAAACTGCAAGTATGCATGTCTAACTAAATTACTTAATACAAACTAGAAAAATAACATCATCAAAAATTTCACCAATTATCAAAGGTATTATGAAATATAAATTAAATTTGCAAAAACATAAATGCAAAATACAGTACATCCACTAAAATAGAAAGGGCTAAGAATGAGGAGTCGCGTTATTTGTTATGCAATAAAGAATAATAACTTATAAAGATGAGCCTACCGTGGTTCAAAGTGAAATAGAGTCGCTGGTCTTCAATAGAAACAGTTTTAATTTTGTACGGCTTAAAGCGTTAAGTAGAGTGAGGTGAGCGTACTGTTACGTGCCGCCGGTTCGGAAGCGGAACCGCCGAAAGCGCAAGAGCACAAGAGTGCGCTCCTCGTAGAACAAGCGCGCCCAAGTTCCGGAGTCGCCTACCCTCTCGACGGAGAGCTTACACTCGCGGGTGAACAGTGTGCTGGTGAACAGTACCCCCGCGAGCAGACATCAAGTTCCAAGAGCAGTTCGGGGGAGAGCGGAGCGGAACGGGAGCGTGCCCGACATCCTACCGTGTCAACCGAGGCTAGGCAAGTCAGTGGGCCTTGGAAGCAACCACCACAAGCATCCTTAGAAGCACCATTTGGGCTGGGCAGCAAGACACATGCAAGGAGCAAGCTGGACAGCACTTGGTTTGGCTTAGTAGTTTAGCTTGGTTTCCTTAGAGTGTGATCCAATAGGCCCAATGTTGTGTTTAATGGTGGTAGGTAGGATATTTCTTGTCTTCTTGTAAATGTTGTAAATGTGGACACATTTTGGCCATTGATAGTGCTTGTATAGAGTTAATCATGGCCATCCATTTGTGCATATATATTGTATAGTGAAATGTAATGAAAAAAAGGGACCCATTTCTCTCTTCCAATTGCTTCTCACGTTGCTTCTTCTTCTTCTCCATTTTGCTCCCAAATTGAGCACCAAATTAACACTGCTCACTGCCATTCTTGCAACACACACACACAAATTGATCTTGGGAGAATTAAAGGCTTACTTGGGCAGTGGTAATCAGCTAGTTCAAGTGCCGCATGTGCTGGATTTTCCGCCTCAGTTCCCAGCGCGTGACAGTACGCTCGCCCGACTAGCATTTTTTTTGTAGAATGACGATTTTGTCCTCATTTTAAGGAGTCCGAATTGTCGTGGGCTGGGCCCGACTAATTTGCATTCGGAGGCCGTATCGTACCCATATTTATAGTTAGCCCAACCCATTTACGAGAGGTAGAATCTTGCTAGACCCATCACAACCCAATAAGCATGGACCATATAGATCATGTGGCTCCCAGAATTCGGGTCCGAATCGGGATAAAATTATAAATTTTAGAACTAACGTACAAATCTCTAAAATGGGGTTTATTAGAGTGAATGGTTTTAATAATTTTAGAAATACTTTAAAGTCTCTATTTATTAGCTATAACTAGGGGTTGTAATTTTTGATACAATTCATCAACTCGACACAAACACAACACAAAGCTAGTGAATTCAAGTTAATTTAAAATAACTATTAATAAATAAATCATAATTATGTGACATGATTAATAATTAGATCAGATTCGAATTAGTTTAAAATATATTATCTCTTTCTGTAACACGACTCGAATATGACATAATAACCCGAATTATCATCCTTAGCAATAACTTAAATAATAATATAATAATTTACATTGTTTGTGAACAAGGTGTCAAACTTTTGATTAATTAATTAATTAGTATTTATTTAATAAAATAAATTGTAAAAATGAAAAAGAAAATTAATCTCCATCGTAATTACACCATCGATCTTTTGTAATTACACTAATCATTGTTGACAGTGTTCGATCTAATCATTATTATTACAATCAAACTCGAAGCCTTTTAATTTATACTATAGTGATATTATTTTTAGTGAACAAAAAAAAAAGGATGAAAAGAGATGAAATTGGTATCGATAAGTGGTAATAATAGACTATGGACATTGCCAATAGACAATTAATTTGCTATTATATTTAAAAATATATATTCATTAAATTGAAAATACTAAGAACTTATTTGATATTATATTAAAATTAAATATTAATTTAAGTAAAAATAATTGTAATTTGTCTTCCAAACAATTTTAAAAACAACAAAATATTATCTTCAAATTTTTAATTATAATTTGAAAATAATTTTGGGAAAAAAGAAGCTTTTTAATAAAGAATAAAAACAGCCGGTGGTGTAGTTGAAAGCAACAAGAAATGGGCATGCACATTAATTAGTCCATACCCATATCCCTAATTGATAGTGAAATGTCACTCCACAGCTTTATTTGTTAAGTCGCTTTTACAGCATCGTCAAATGTCAACTACTCTACCCTACTCTCCCTAATTGCCAAAATTAAACAGATGGCCTTTTAATTTTGATTTACCAAAACAGTTTATTTTTTACTTTAACTAAAGATTAAAGTAAATATTATAGGCAAGCCTTTAAGTTTTACCATTTTTATGTATTAAAAACTCGAAATCGACAAAAAGCAGTCTTTCTTTCTTTCTCTTTATTGATGTTTTGATTTTTCTAGTTCAGCAGAGTCCCTAAAGCGACGGGTCCTCCTACGCGTTGCCCATACTATACCAGTTTTTTCTGCAGCGTGCTTTCTGGTTGTATTTCAAGATGCCCTAATTGCCCTTCACTATGAACAGCATTTAATTCGTAGAAAACTACTTGACCTTTTTATTTTGTCTTGATTGCTGAAATCACTTTCTGTCCGAAGCAATACGTAAAACAAAATTGCATTTTTGAATTGGTCAATTCTTGGCGTGGCAAAAGAAAAGGGGCAAGCATTAAAAGATTAAAATTCATGTTTATTTTCATGGGTAATAACAATTGGGTGCTTGAATTTTGCAAAATAACATCGAAGGACACAATTTTGCCATGACTTGCTTGAGTTGATGATGGTTTAAAAATGTAAATGATTTTATTTGGGTTTTTTATTTAAAAAAAAAAATGAGAGTGAGAAATTTTATATGAAAAATATCAAACTTTTATCTTTTACTATTATTCAAATTCAGAATAATTTGTTAGCATTAAACGTGTTCTAAATTACTTAAACGATGCCTATAAACAAAAAGAAATTTTATATATCCTTAAACAACAACAACGAGTGTTAAAAATTTGAAATATATTTAATTTTTATATATACATGGAAGGGAGATTTTTTTTTTTAATTCAGTGATTCTTTTATTTTGTAAAAGCCAAAAATATATATATTAAATTACTAAAACTATAGTTTAGTCAATATCAACGCTATATTAAGCCTAGAAATACTATGAAAATACCATTTTAGTAACTTGACACGTTATATATACAAGATAAACATTTTACTTACAATATTTAATTTGAAATTTATAATAAACATAAATTATAACATAAATAATAACTTGTGATACAAAATGCGAAAGTATGTAAACTTGTAATTTATTCTAAATATAGAAATTTAAAGTATGTCTCTTTTCACATCTATTTTTAAGTTTTAGGTTAATTTTGATTTATCTCATTTATTTATTAACAACCATCAAAATAACCCCTCAATTTACTATTAGTATCATTAAATTAATTTAGTTATATAGTATAAAATAATAAAATAAATTTCTCTTCTTTTATTTTCTTTGTTTCATTCTTTCATCCTTTTTTGCTTTCGTGAGTGCTAAACACCAAAATACAAACTCATTCAACCTAATTATTATTATCACAGTTGCTTTTTACTTTCATAATTGTCAAATATTTGATTTTATGCTTGCGAATCTATTCAACTTAACTATCACCACCACCACTTTTTTAATTTAAGAAATATCATTGTAAATGAAAAATAATTAAAAAAATTAAATCCAATCCATTCAACCAACAAAAAAAAATTCAAATTTCAAAAAAAAAAAAAAATTGCCCACAAAAAAAGGTCCATTTTAAAAGAATTGTCAAAAGGATGTGCGCCCTAGCAATAGCCTCACGTGGGCATGAGGACCTTCTATTTAGCATTTTTATTAATCAAAATGAAAGGAAAAAAGTGAGAAAGAAGAAGAGAATAAACAAAAAGGAAAAAAAGATTAAATATGGACAAAGATTAACATAAATAATAATTTGCTTAAAATATGCTTAAAATTAAGGTGTAATGATTTTAAAGCTACAATTATTGTGAAATGAAAACTGAATCTTAAATATAAGTAAGAAAACTAAATGAATTATATAAAAAAAATTAGTATTACTAAATATTTTTTCAACTTTACTTTCAAAACTAAATTAAAGCAAACAATATCAAACTATCCAAATGACTAGAGTTAACAGTGTGAGAGAGCAATGATGACTTATTATAAAATAGGTTGAATTTTAAAATTTATTGATAAATAAAAGGGTAAGTTGAAATTAACCCTAAAATTTTACAACATGTTCATGTCATAACCTACAAGGAAAATAACGGAGGGTCAAAATTTTTTACTTGTCTGCCTGTGTACAAAGTTCACGGAGGCAACGAATACTTACACATTGTTTAAAGGACCCATACATTTTTACAAATTACATTATTTTTATATTTAAAAAAAAGAAAGGAATTGGTACTTGCAGAGCTGTGTGGGCACGGCAGCTATAAAAGCATAACGGAAACAACCAACTGCAGCTTGCAGGAAAACCACAGCTTTAATATAATCTAATTGAAGACTAATTATTTAAAAATAAATAAAAAATTAAGACTAATTTTTAGTTGAAAAACTGAATAAGACAACCATGTCAGATACTATTTAATGCTGTCGTTTTTATAAATGTACACTATTTATTTTTGTTTTATGCACTTATTTTGTTATAATTTTTTATTGTACATTGAATGTATTCCAATGTTATCCCACTATTTATTACTTGTCATTGGAGAATAATTGCTTTAATGGGAGAACAAATAAAATAAAATAAAAATAAAATTTGTAATAGTCACCAGCTATGCATTTAGTTAGTTTACTTTATTTATAAAATTATATACAAATTTAATTAATTATCGTGGAACTTATTCTATTATAAAATTATAGATAATTTATGAATTTACATGCTCTAGGTACTAATCAATAATTATCATGTATTATTAATATTACGACTTAAATTATTTTATATTTCTATAAATTTTGTTTTAAATAACAAAAATTATTTTGATTTTTTTGATCAAATTAAAAAGATAAAAATAATGAGTTACAACCAAAAAATAACCAGTTACAACCATAACAAAACTAATATTTTAAATTTTATCGTAACTCAATAGTTATGTGTATTTAAAATGGATGGTTTTTGAGAAATTTTCAATGTCACATTTAAGAAAACAAAGGAAAAAAGTGAAAAAATGGTGGGTATTAATTGTGCAATAATAATGAATAGGTAATTAACTGGTCCCACTAAGTACAGGATAAGATAGTTACTATCAATTAGGGTATGTAGAAAGAGGGTATTTCGGTAAAAGCAGAATAAGTGCAAAGAGGGAAACTAACATTTTCGAATGGGTTTACGAATCGCCCGGCGTACTCGTCGATCGGTGTCCAACATTACCTAATCTCTCTCTCTCTCTCTCTCTCTCTCCTCATTTAAAAGCCGAGAATTTTAGCCATCCCAGAAGAACTTGAACCACGGGCAGACCCTGGTCCTCCTCGCCGATCTATTTGCCCTAAAATCTCAATTCCTCGGGAGCCTTATTTAATTTCAATCATTTTTCAAAAAATACCAAAATAATTATAAATTAAAAAAGAAATCATGAAAGATCTGAAAAAGCAAGATCAAGTAGACGAATCACATCTAATCATCCGTCCATCAAAACCCCAAAAAGCAAACCATTTTTGTGAAAATGATTTTTTTTTTTTTTTATTTTTTATTTTCTCATTGTTCTTCACAGAATACGTTACCACATGCTTTTCCAAATCTAATAATATTAAATATAATAGACTATTTTTTTTTTTATGTGGTACAAAGCACTAAGATAAATATATATATAAAAGAAAAGATTAAAAATATAATAAAAATTATATAAAAAATTAGAGAAAAATAGAGAATGTATTGTACGAATTTGTATACTGTAACATGATACTTGAAATACAAGTATCTGATGGAAGTAGTGTAAATAGAAAGTCATTTCAACCCATGTGAACTCCCATATCTCTCTCTGTCTCTTTCCCTCGTATTCCTTCACAGGCACAGACAGAGACAACAGGACCTTTGCTAGAGTAGACTTTCATATCATACATATAAAGCTAGCGCTGACGATACATATCTACACTTCATGCACATCAAATCCAACTCTGTGTATATTTCTGAGAGATATAGAGAGAGAGGACAGGGCAGTTTTGCCTCGATTACTGCCACAACCAGAACCAGCAGCTAGCAGCTGCAACACCTCCGAAAAAAGCACACTCACTTCAGCTATTTAGCCTTGCACTTCAAGCTAACACAAGCCCACCCCACCATTTCAACTTCATCTTTTCCTTGCTTGCTGCTATATATCTTCTTGTGTGTGGGAGAAAAGTTAAAAAGATATCATTAATGGGTGTTTTAGGGTTTTGTTTTGATCCAAATGCTGTGGTTCTGTGTGGGAAGAAGAAGTTTAAGAGCTTGTTTTGGAGGGTTAGAGCAGAGATAAGGAGACAAATGAAGGGAAGATCAAAGCAGAGGTTCAGTTTCCACTATGATCCCCTCAGTTATGCTCTCAATTTTGATAATGGCAACTTTGGCTTCTTCTGCTGATCTCTATCACAACAAATTTTGCGAAGCAGATTCTCCATATCAACATCATGTAATATTATGGTGTTTGGTGTTAAGAAGTACAATCTGTTTTCTCTTTTCTTTGGCTTTGCTTTCCTTTTTCTCTTTTCTGTAATGTAATTTGAACCCTAACTGCAAATGGGATGAAATCTATATGCTAGCTTATTAGCTCAACACCAGTACTTCTGCAAATTACATGCACACCAGGCAGCCGAAAGCCACTTCTTTGCTCTCTCTCTCTCTCTCTCTCTTCTTTTTTCTCTTTTCTTTTGATGCATGAAAGCTACTAAACTTGAAATAGTTGCTGAGTTTAGATGTGCGCTTTTTCTGCTATATATAAATATATCATATATGATTTATCATCTCCATTTTCATGTATACATTCTGAACCTGATATTCATTTCTAAATTATAACAAATTCAACTCCAATATCTTTGTTATTTCCCACATAGGTCTTTAAGTTTTCTGGATATGCATTTATAGTGTTATATGATGAAATGTCATTCTGCTGCTTTGTTTCTGATCTCTGTAATGCCAGTCCAGTAGTCCAAGCATGCAAACCTTTTCCTTCAAATGGCTGCCAAAACGCTCATTTTTGTTGAGTAGTGCTGTTTCTTCTCTTTTTCTTTCTAAACCTTCATTTCTACTCCAATATTGAAAAAGACAAAAAAAAGTAAATCTTGCATATATCATTTGTCAAAATCTTTCTTCTCTGATGCACCATAGGCCATATTTAATTTCTGCTGGTAAGTAACCAACATAAGTTACACAACTAACCCACCAAAGATCATTGATATCTTCAGAGTTTTTGTCCATTCTTGCTTTACCCCATTATTGAACTTTTGTTTTCTTCTGTTTATACTATTATTGGATTTTAATAGTAAATTCACGTTTTTTTTTTTTTTTTTTTTCCGGAGGGAAATGTTATGTACTTATTTTCACAACATATGTCAAAATATAACACATAATGCTCATCTAAACATTTTAATTAGTGATAAATAATAAATTATTGGAATAATTAGATTTATAAAAGATGAATTACTTTTTAGTGATATTCTCCTTGATCAATTGAGATTATAGTGGATGCAATTTGAATATCATGATTGACATTTAGATTATTTTACGTTGGTAAGTAAACATAATTTAACATATTTGAGGGCAGGTATCCGCGTACACTAGTAAGGGGGCAATTATCTCACGGTGTTGTGAGCAAATATCCAGTGTGTGCCATCATGTTATCTAAAGTCCCAATAAATTTATAACGTACTGTCAGTTGTCATAAATTATAACTGTAATTTTAAATGTTAACATATTACTAATGTTAAGAGTATATCTACCACTAAACTAAACCTGAAAAATATATTTCTCACTCTATGAGATATTGACGCAGGCGGGATAGCGGGTAAAATAAAAACACCTTGTCGAACGCCGAATCTCGTTCGATTCTTTGACGCAGTGAGTTAGATAAACGTTCCAACGGACGAGATTAGATGTCATTCTAACCTTAACGACTCGAAACACGAGTGTCAAGATAACAATTCCATAAGGGACAAAATCAAAGGGGAATATTTTATTGAATAAAAGATTATCTCCAAAACAATAACATAGGTTCTCTATATATAGTAGAGAAAACCCAACATTACAATTCAATTCAAATAAGGAAAAGAACTCCTATTTAAATAAGAAAACTAAGAATTAAATAATAAATTAAATTGGTAAGAATAAAAGACTTCCTAAACTAATTAAATTTCAAAATTGTCCTACATCAGATTCCCCTTCTCTTTAAAAAAACTCGTCCTCGAGTTTTGTTTTGTCCGGCGGATGAAATTTGTAATTCAACATTAAATCTTCTTTTGACTTAAAATAGTGGCTCTTCTCAACAAATTTCTTTGAAACTTGAAAGTATTCAAATTTTATTTTTTTCTTGCACTTGTATGTGGCCCTTTGAAAAAATATATACTTGTAATAATAAATTACTTTCAAATTTCTCATAACTTTTCCCAAGTCTCGCTCAATATACTCAGCAATTAAATTTATCTTTGTGGCTAAATTTTCTTCAAGGATAACCTTTATATCTTCGATATGAATAGGTAGAACCATGTCAATAATAGGCAGATCTTCGATTTGAATTTCTTGTGCATGATCAATTTTTTAATTTAAGATCACATAAAGTCTCTTCTTGTACAATTTCTGGCACGTCTTCAATTTCTTTTTGAAGTTCATCTTCAGACACTATCTTATGGTCAACTTTAACTATATTATCAGATATCTTATGAGTTATATTGTCAACAACATCTCTAATAACTCTATCAAAGTCAAACTTTAGTTGCGTTTCGATTTTTTTGGCTAAGAAAATGGCATATAGTAGTGTATGGATAATATATGATGGCATTTGATCTCTTATATCAGCATTGAGCCCTTCCAAAAATCTCTCAACTAAAAGCTCTTCACTCTCATAAAAAAATGAATGTCCATAAAAATTCTCAAACTCCATAGCATAAGAATGAATAGATCTCATACCTTGATGTGTCAAACAATAATCAAGAGGAATAAACTGTGATCTCATCAATCGTTTCATCTAATCCCATAATCGAACTTTGTCTTCTTGGCTTGCAAGTCGTGACCTTTGTAACATATTTCACCAATATAATGCACTCCCTTTTAACAGAAAACAAGTAACAAATTGTACTTGTTTTTCTTTAGGTATCCTCTCAACTTCAAAGAATTTTTCAACATTTTTCAATCAAAACAAAAATAATCTAGGACTGCATTTTCCGTCAAACAATAACGCATCATGCCTAACATGGTAGACCATGATTTTAATCTCTTTTTTTTGGGTAAAAAGGATGTATTTATGAGTGTGGTTGTGTTTAGTGGTTCAGGAAAGCTCTGTCTGGTACAGAGGTAGGCTCTGATACCAACTGACGCAGGCGGGATAGCGGGTGGGATAAAAACACTTTGTCGAATGCCGAATCTGGTTCGGTTCTTTGACGCAGTGAGTTAGATAAACGTTCCAACGGACGGGATTAGATGTCGTTCTAACCCTAACGATTCAAAACACGAGTGTCAAGATAACAATTCCATAAGAGACAAAATCAAAGGGGAATATTTTATTGAATAAAAGATTATCTCCAAAACAATAACATAAATTCTCTATATATAGTAGAGAAAACCCAACATTATAATTCAACTCAAATAAGGAAAAGAACTCCTATTTAAATAAGAAAACTAAGAATTAAATAACAAATTAAATTGGTAAGAATAAAAGACTTCTTAAACTAATTAAATTCCAAAATTGTCCTACATCAGATGTTTTAAGAAAAAAAATATTTCGTCAATTTGTAAATTATGAGTTTTTCCGTTCAAAATGATGCCATATTCGTGAAATTTGATGATAATTTTTTATAGTATAAATATAATTTATTATATCATTTTACCATCTAATTAATGAGTAATACATTACAAAGAATGGTAAAATCAAATATTACTTAAAATAGTAATATTATTGACAAAGTACTGTTGTTGAAATAAACATTAACGCACACACACCCACATATTTTTGATAGGAGTTTTAATACATACTTTTCCAAAAAATTTGTCTCTCAATATGAAAATAAAATGTTTGACCTATTTAACACATACGTCCCTGACGACATTCAATTCTACCTACAATTGATGAAAAGACATATTTATACTTTATTTGTCATTAATAAAGACAAATTGTCCTATGCTTGATATACGTTAACAATTTATTTGTTAATATGGTCCCATAATGTAAAAATCATAAGCAAATATTACTTACTTTTTTGGCTTTCAAGAGATATATGTACACGATGTTCACATGCAGTGGATGTGTGTACTGTATGCAACTGAATGACGCCTAGTAACACATGTAGATATGGTTAACTCAATCAAATCTAACATCTGAACAGCAACAAGCAGCATCAAGCGTAGTAACATTATATACATAGTTAGGCCAATCAAACCTCCATATCAACAACAACAAACACACATCAATTGACAAGAAAATCTGTTAAACACGAGCAGAAAAATCTGAAACCAGCATGCATTCAAAATATAGCACTGAGTATCATTTGTGTTATCTCATATAACTAACAGTATATTCATCTACAACATAACATCTTTGTAAGTTTTGTGCCTACAATATACATATGCATTAGACACCAAAATATCTACCCAAACCAAGTCTGTCCTTGGTCTAGGGAAATTCTACCTCAAAAGTAACGCATCCCCACTCATTAAACTGCTCGTTGCCACTTAATGCACACTGAATGTCATCCCACATCTGCACTAGATTGTAAGAATCTGGACTGACCTTTGCAATCTGATGTACTTCATTCTAAATGATACAGTACACATCAAACCTTCCCATATTGTATAACAACATAAAAAAAAAAAAAATATATAAAAAAGCAACCAGTTCATCCAACAAAGAACCAAATGCAAATATAGTGCATACAAAATAACCCATTTCATCTAATTTCACTTGGGCATTAACAGAGTTATCTACTACAATCTGCACTTCTAATGCATGAAATATAAGTGCAGATCCACTCTAACACAAACCATAACATCAACAGCGTAGTGCTACAACATAATAGAAGGCTATTGCATGTTCAGTTCATAATATTGCATGCAAATATAAGTAAATGTCTAATTTAACTCAAACCACAACTGAAATTACTAGCATTCCATCTAATAAAAGGCTACTGCAGATGCAAACATAGTGCATGCAAATGATCTTTAATTTGATCTTTTGCTTAGTATGCAGTAAATGCAACAAACTGATAAGCAAATACTTCGATTCAACTTGTAACAGTACATTGCAAGACCCCTAAAACAGATACAATACTAACTCAATGGGAAAGTATGAATATGATGTTAATTATAATTAAAAACATTTCCAATAATGTTCATACTAATTGCAAATGTCACATTAAAGGAAAAAAGGCAGGGAAAAAAGGAAGGAAAAAGTGTGTTATTTTGCAAGCCAAGGATTAAATTTTCTTCCTTCCTACCAAAGTTAGTACTTAGGACTAGCTTTACCTACAGGTCGCAAAATAGGTGGGTGAGCCCGAGCTTAGCATGGCTCAGCCAATGAATAGTGTTGGCACAGTGCAATACTATTCACAGACTGGTTAGAAATAGAAAGCCCATTTGTCATGTCGTATCATGAACTGTAACCGTGGCATATTGGGTTATGCCAATACTATTCATGAACTGGACCGTACTGGATTGATTTATTATTTAAGTTACTGTTTAGCTTAGAAACAGTAATATTGACCCAGTCAATAGTTAGTTACTATTTATCATTAACAAAAAAAAATTGATTTAGATAATAAAATCGAAATTATAAAATTATTAAAATAAAATTTAATACAAATTTAATTACTCATGCAATTTTGATTAATAAAACTTACATAAATTTTTAAATTTAAATATAAAAATATAAAATTTTATATGGATAAAATATAAATTTTTAATTTTATAACTATATTAAACTTATATAATAATTATATTACACTTTTGTTCAACTTCAATATCAACCTACCTAAAATAGAAAAACTAGTAGTTTTTTTTTTAAAGTTTGTAATTTGTAATATTTATTTGTATTGTTAAATATAATTTTTTATGTAGATATAAAATGAAATGACGTAAAAATTATTAAATGTAAAAATTTGTACTTAGAAATTTGTAACATTGAAAAATGAACAATAAAATTGTCTTCACTACTTCCATTAATTAGTTATTTAGTTACAAAATAAATTAAAGAATTAACACAATTTACATAAATTTTAAATTGCTTAAATTTAAATCCAAAAAATATAAATATAAATTTTAAATGGATAAAACATAAATTTTAGTTTTGATTGTTACAACTATGTAGAATTTGCATAAACTTTTAAGTAAACATTGTGAACTGACAATTGACAATTGACAATTGTTTTGAAATTAATTTACAACTTTACATAAAACATTTTGTTTAGAAAAATAAAAGTATAATAGATTAATGAATGTTAATGTTTTTACATTATATTAATTATAACTAAATATGACTGATAATCATATTATGTGTTTATAATTTTATATATATAAATATTTAAAATATTTAATTATATTACGAACAAAATGTAATTAATTGTTGTATTTTATTATAATTTGTAATTATTCATTCAAAATTTTAATTAAATATAAACAATAAAAATCGTAAACTTATTATTTATTAAATAATTATTATTTTCAACTTGTTTGATTTATTATTATTTTTAATTTAACAAATTATTTATTATTCAATAATGTTTTATTGATTTAAATTAATTTTCAATCTTTAAAATGTAAAACAAATATATTAATAATAGTAATCCACTATTAATACTAAGTCACTATTTATTTTTTCTGTGTAACCTTAATACTGTTCATGGGCTCTATACAGCCTATACAGGCTTGTGAGTTATGCTTGGCCTGCCTTCTAATGGCCTAGGCTAGTACAACAGACACAGTAATTGTGTCATGGGTTGTGTTAGATTTATCAATTTTATTGTGTGTGTGGTGCCGACCCAACACGAGAGCTCACGTGGACTTAAGTTTCATGGAATGTGTCAACTTGGCACGACCCCTTTGTCATCTTTAGATTTCTGTTAATTTTGAAAATGTAATCTTAAAAAAAGTTTCAATAAAAAAGCTTTTCTTTGTTATTCATATTATTTTCTTATTCTTTTGGAGTTATTATTTATCAATTAAACCATGTTGAGACAAAAGAAATCTTCTTTTTGGCTTCATTGATATTAATTTGAGATACCAATCAATTTAGCAAGCAAATATACTTATAAAAAAACCCCACTATCATTTTCTAAATCTGCATGACTAAATGTGAACCAAACAAAAAATAATGCCAAAAATCAAAAGTTAGCACTAATAAGCTTGAAATCACTACAGATTAACCTATGTTGTTGAAATTTACTCCATGAGGAAAAATGTTCAATATGCAAAGACTGTAAAACATAAAATCAAAGCCCGACTAGATTTAACTTATAGCAACAGTCCATGTTATGTTATACATGCGAATATCCCAAAACAGATACAACACCAAGTATGCAAATGACTGCAATTGAATAGATATAACACTGTAATACTCAGATTTTTTATTAATGCATATATATAAAAATTAGAAAATAAGTATATTTATTGGAAATAGATTATTTGATTACAGATGGATAATTTATATTTTTGCAAGAAAACGATTATTGGATAATAAGATTTTATTATGAGTAAAAAGTGAAAAATGTATAGTTAAAGAGTTGAAATGGAAGTAAGAGTCAAAATGTCTTCTCTTCAATTTGCTTAATCGGTGGAAAAAAAAATGAAATGAACGAAAATAAAAAAAGACGTGGCTGCAAGAAAAAAAAAATTGAATGGCATTTATATTGGTCAAATAAAAGAAGACCAGACGGTGGATGGTGAAAGAATCGTGAGGGTAGTGGGTATTTTATAGTGTATATAAATCTAGGGAAATTTGCAATAGTAACCACTATTTACTATCATTTTTTTAAAATAATCACTGTTCAAAAACTCTTTCAAAAATGCCCAACTTATAATTTTATAGACAAATTTACCCTTGAGCAACTTTTAACTTGCCTCCGTTTATTTCTCCCTTCTATTTTTTTCTTCTTCTGTCTACTTTCCTTCTTCTATTCTTTAATTTCTTCTTTCATCTTCTTAAATGGATATTACTTGAACTTCTTTACTCTATAAACTCAGCTCTATTACAATTTAAGTAAAATCACAAGTGAGTAAAAGGGAAATCAGGTGAGTATTTAAAGTTTAAAAAATTTAAAAAACCCAAAACTTTGACATGATTTTTTTAGTGTTTGTGCGTAATTAAACAATATAATGATAGAAATTGTTAAATAGAGTATATATTAAATATTGGAGTGTTTTTTGTGTATTTGTTAAGTAAAAACTTTAGTGTCGTTGGGTTTTGCAAGACGATTGGGGGCATTTTCGAGCATGTGTAAATTTTTTTTTCATGTACTCGAAACCTAGTTTCGAGCATGAGCAAAATTTGATCGTGCTCGAAACCTAGTTTCGAACATAAGAAAAATTTGTTCGTACTCAAAACCTAGTTTTGAGCACGAACAAATTTTGCTCATGCTCGAAACTTACTTTTTTTGGATCATAAGCAAAATATTTTTTTTTTGGGAAAACATCTTCAGTTTCATGCATGAGCAATATTTCTCCAAAAAGTTCCTATTTTCATTGTCTCTCTAACATATATTCTTATATTTTGATTTAATGTAGGCATGGCTGACCGTTTAACGATAGTTACTGTGCACGTTGGCTCAGTTGGGAACGAACACCAAATGGCGGCAAAGTATATGTTGGTGGAAGGATGAAGGGGTTTCTTATGGATCGAGAGATAACATATGATGAATTTATACAGATATTATACAATGAATTTAATATTAATCCTAATGAATTTATCATGATCACAAAGATCATGTATTCGGTGTGTACACAATCAAGGGCGGGGTATATGACAGTAGATATTACAACTGAATTAGACTTTCGAGCATTTATGACTGCCAACAGTTCTTATATGGTCAGCAGGACAGGTTATTGTCCACTATATATTACCTTAGATCATGTAGATAGCGCAGAACAAATAAAGGCACACATACCCAACAATGGTACACCTAGTGGAATTCCTATAGTGCCATCTTAGTTTATATCTTCTACTGAAAGCAATCAAGTAAATGATACACTTCCTGCAATGAAAACGCAGTTTCAATACACTAGTCGGTTTGAGTACACAAGACAAGGGTTTGTAGATAATTACTCTCAACATGGTCAAGACTCACCGATGCCTCCAATTCCTCCGTACCCATCTGATTGCTTGTTGGATGAAGTAACCACTATAAATGAAGGTGATTCTACTCCTCGCAACAACGATGCGCATCGAAGTAACTATCATGAAAATAATTTTTATGATATTCATTCAGCCAGACATTGGTTGCAACGACATTCCTCCACAATGCGAAGATAGAAGAAATGTCGTTGACGAAGAAACAGAGACAAATGAAGGTGGATGTAATAATCCCCCTCAAAAGAGTTGCTCAACGGCAGCACCATCATCAGGAAATCAATTTATTTGATGGTTGCCTCTAATTCCACCAACGATAACTACACCAAATGTTGCATTCTCAGGTATTGGTTCAAATGATGTATGTGTTGGACAGATATTCAATACGAAGCAAGCACTTCGAGATAAGTTAGGGTTGCTTGTGTTGAAAAACCATTTTCAATTCAAGGTTCACAAATCAAACACGGATTGATTTGAGGTCAAGTGTATTATTCAAGGCTGTCAATGGCGAATTCGAGCCACCAAAAATAACCGCGATACATATTTTCGAGTTACCCGCATGAACTCGATCTATACTTGTCAGAATGAAGAGTAGCAAGATGGTCATTGCCAAGCAAGCACGCGCTTGATTGGAGAACTAATTAAAGATAAGTTCAAAGATTGTAGTCAAAGTTATACTCCCCGAAACATTTGTGATGACGTACAGACTGATTATGGGATTCGATTATCATACATGAAGTCATGACGAAGTAAGGAACAAGCATTGAAGCTTGTGGTTGGGGATCCTGTAGAGTCATTCAAGGGACTTCCACTATATTGTCATGTGTTGAATGAAAAAAATCCAGGGACAGTGACAGCAATTGAAAAAGATGCCGATGATCACTTCCTATATTTCTTTATGGCATTGGAACAATGTATTTGGGGATTTCGTACCACAATTCGACCAGTTATTGTCATTGATGGAATATTCTTGAAGGGCATATACCGTAGAGCATTATTTGTGGCCGCTTCATTGGATGGAAATGACAAAATTTATCCTGTTGTGTTTGATGTTGCTGATTCTGAAAATGACGGGTCATGGGAGTGGTTTTTCCTTAAATTAAGACAAGCTATTAGGTCGGTTAAGAATTTGGTTTTCATATCTGATCGACACAATAGTATTGAGAAAGGGATTAATACAGTATTCCCAGATGCAACCTATGGTTTTTGTTCTTACCATATTTTTGGGAATGTGAAGACTAAGTTTAAAATGCGCGCTCAGAAGACAGAGACCTTTATGACGACTTACTTCCTCGCTGCAAAGGCTATCGATTGAGTGAGTGTAATGAATATATGCAGAACTTGAGGGTAATGCATCCAACAGCAGCAGAATATTTAAAAAACGACGTTGGACTCCATAGATGGGCAAGAGCACATTTTCCTTCTCGACGGTATGACTTGTTGACTACCAACATTGCTGAAAGTATGAATTCATTGTTGAGACATGCATGCTTGCTTCCTATCATACCATTGGCTGAGCACATCAGGTCCAATATACAAAGATGGTTTTACAAGCGTAGAGAGGAGGCTGCTACCAGAGAAGCATTCTTGACCCCAGTAGCGCAAGCAGTTGTTGACGAACAATTGGAGTTGTCACGAACCATGACTATGGATCCTGTGTCACGCTATGAATTTGAAGTTAGACATCGGGGAAATGTTGAGATAATACATTTACAAGATAAGACTTGCAGTTGTAGACGATTTGAACTATCACAACTACCATGCGCTCATGCTCTTGCGACATGTAGACACGTCCGTTTATCACACAATTCGCTTTGTGCACACTACTACACCACAAACGCATGGATGAATGTATATGCAGAGTCTATTCACCCCGTTGGAAATGATAAGGACTGGGTAATTCCACCTGAGGTGCAAGAAAATACTGTCAAGCTCCCAAAGCAACGTCCTGCTCTTGGTCAACCAAAAAAACAATGGATTCTTTCTGTTGGAGAGGAAGTGGTTCGTCTTATGTGTTCTCGTTGTCAACAATGCAGACACAATCGTGCTACGTGTAAAAATCCCATTCCTCTTCACCCGAGTCAGTGAAATTTATGTGAAGACAAAAAAATAACATGTATGAACATCTGTAAACTTGCTAGTTTTATATTATTTAAGTTGTTTGTTGTAATGGCAAATATATAGTACGTCTATTGAAAAACTATTTATTGTTTTTTTTATTGGAATTGTATATTTCTAAATGTAGTCGAATTTTGAAATATACAAATTTCTATGGTCTTAAAGTTATTACTTATTTGTGTAAATTAGATGTGAATGAAATTCTATCAGTTTTCTCTCCCTTCAACGTTCGTAATCTTTTATCTTGGAGTGCATTTGGGAAAAAATGAAAGTGCAGTTTTGAGCATATTGCATATATGCTATTTGCCCGAAACCGCGCTTTTGATTTTTCCCAAATCTTTGTCTTTAATGTTAAAAGTATTAGGGTTATAAATTGCATAGAACCTTGGTTAGAAGATTATATAATAGATGATTAAAATGACTTTTTAATGATAAATTTGTACTGAATGTCAAATGCATGAAAATCTATCAGTTTTCCATGCAACTTGCCTTTCTTTTGTTTTGGGACTCAATTCGGGAAAAAATGAAAGTACAGTTTCGAGCATGCAGTGTGCAATGAACGTGCTCGAAACTATACTTTCGAGCATCTTTAAAAAACAACATGCTCGAAAGTACAATTTCGAGCATGTTGCATTCATATTGTGTGCTCGAAACCACACTTTTGATTTTTCCCAAATCTTTGTTTTTTATGTTAAAAGTTTTAGGGTTATAAATTGCTAAAAACTTGGTTAGAAGATTATTAAATAGATTATTAAAATAACTTTTTAATGATAAATTGGTATTGAATGTCAAATGCATGAAAATCTATCAGTTTTCCATGCAACTTATTTTTCTTTCGTCCTGAAACTCCATTCGGGAAAAAATGAAGGTACAGTTTCGAGCATACAGTGTGCAATGAACGTGCTCAAAACTGCACTTTCGAGCATATTAAAAACAATATACTCGAAAGTGCAGTTTCGAGCACGTTGCATGTATGGTGTGTGCTCGAAACCCCACTTTCGATTTTTCCTAAATCTTTGTCCTTCATATTTTAGGTTTGGGTTATAAATTACAGGTTTAATGAAATTATCAATCTCCACTAAAGTTGGTTTTAATTTAATTAAATCATCAAATTATTCACATTGTTTTTAAGTTGGTGAAATTTATCAATTTATTTTAACCTTTATTTTAAGTTAATGAAATCATCAATTTATTTATGTTCAGTTTGTTTTTATGTTAATCAAATGGGAAATTTATTCTCATGTTGTTTTTAAGTTAATAAAATTATCAATTTATTTTCGCTTTTTTAAGTTAACGAAATTATCAAAGAGTTTATACATTTTCTATAATCGATAATTATAGGTGAACAACCAATATGAGGCCTTCGTAACAAGATTATATAGATAATATGTACAAATAAGTAAAAACATCCAACATACTACTATCTATAATAACTGGCCAGACCACAGTTCAATGCCAATCCTTCTTCTAAAAAATGGTCCGTCAATAGGTCCAAAATCAAATGGCCTACCTATGCCTAAATAATATATGTATATGCATGTAAAAATACCACAATCTCCAGAATTTAAGTTCTGATGTGGCACCCCATTCACCGGTCGGACATAGGTAAACGCCTTATCTAAATAAGGAATTTCAGTACGCCTAGCATAAAACCCAGCCAATCGCATCAAATAAGGCAAAAGTTCGCACAACGGCTCCATCGCGGTTGCTAACTCTCGGTCTGAGTGTGCAGATGGAGCTGAGTCGAACACTCGGATCTTCCAAGTCTCAAAGTGGACTGCACAAGCTATTCAATGGTCGCGACATATACAAATGGGAATGTAAACCTCGTTGACGGTCCACTATGGCCTGTGCACTGTGCTTTGCTTGCCACAGACATGCGACTTTAGGTTGGTGTCTGGAAAAAAACTTCCCTTGACTAGGTCATTTTTTAAATATCCGTCCCAGGCATACTGCAATGATGTCTGCAACAAATTTAAATGCTATTAGCATTTAATATAGCAATTAGACAATATATTAAATATATATTAGTAAATAATTGATGAATTTATAGCCAACTTACATAAAGGTGAGTGAACGCTACTGTCCACCGCTGGGACACGAGTGAAGCACATGCCCTTTGCCGATGAGCCAACAAAAACATATACTCGTCTATATGCTACAACCATTTTAAAATGCCATTAAGTCAGATTATTTTTTTTAGGAAATTAATTATTTAAGTTCGTTAATTAATAATATAAATAGGTACTCACTGTGTCCTCGAGCCAATGGCCAGTGTCCGCCACAATACTAAGCCAATCAGGAGTCACCCTAATGGTCTGCGACTCAATAAATGCATCTTTGGTGGCCATCCATTGCAAGAAGCGTTCAAGCAAGTCATTAGGAATGGCCTGCATAGGACTAATATGATATTCGGGGCCATATTGTGGCCGTTCTGATGTCCTCAGCTTTCCTTGCTTCTTGATTGTGTAAGGCACATACGGGGTCCGTTGTAATTGACCTCTCTTGTACATGCGCCCAAATCAACTGGCGTTATTTAATAGTGGCTGAAGAATAACATGCACACTAGTCTCCCCATTATATGTAACCTGAAACCATATTAGTTAAAAAGTTAGCACAAGATAAACTTAATATTTTATAAAAAAACGGACAGAGTTCCTCCTTACATTTCAAGGATGCCAAAAAAACCTACATGAAAAAGTATACATGCAACATATCACATATAAACTAGAGCCTCAGCACCCTCTCAACAAACCAACAATTTGCCACAACAGAGTTATGAATATAAATAAATAGCTACGGGCCTTGGGCACCTTCTCAATAAGAACAGACAATAATCCTAGATATATTTAGTTTGGGGCCTCAGGCACCCTTTCAACAACACAGTAATTTTTAATAAATATCATGAATGAAGTCCATATACATAAAAAGTAAGAAAAAAAAACCACTTGAAGTCAGTTAATAACAATTAGTGATAAAATAAATTATGTACATGTAGATACCTGAAGCTCAGATGCACTGCTACATTCGGCTTGATGCTGCATATCACCAACCTCTCTTACGAGGATTGTCAAAGTCTCTTCCTGACGACACAACAACTCCTCCAGTCGCTGTAACATCTCTTTGTGGCAGTGCCACATTTCTTCCTGCCTGCAAGTAAAGGCCTCAAAGTCAGCACGGAGTGCATGAATCTTCTCATATTGGTCTGAATCACGATGAAGTGAAGGCGGGATATCAAAATTATCGGGGAACTCAGGCTGTGTATCCTCGCCAGCACTCGTATATTTTGGATGTAAGTCACTGGGTTGTAACGGCTCGACTGTGTAACGGCGTAGTCGCTATCAAAAATCAAGGCTTGAGCTTAGATTGTGTTCAATATGGCTACATTACGTTATGCAAGTTAAACGTTAATAAACTACCTTATTATCCATTCTCGAGCTTGACGGAGTGACTGGTGTTGTGTTATCGTACTGATCAGCAACCTAGCAAAAAAAATTTCATTCAAAAGGGAAATGGGTTCTTAGTGTAATCATAAACAATTTATACTCAACAAAATGGAATAAACATATGTATAAGGAATTTAGGTGAATGAAGAATAATATACCTTCTTTGGAGTCAGTGACCTTGATGAATTAGAATCCTCGCTGTACATTACCTCGTCATACTCACCCTGAAAAAGATTACCGCCATACTCACCCTGAAAGGCTAACTTAGTGCCCAAATGCTGAACATAAGGTCGGCCCTTCTCATTTTGGCTAGGCACCAACATTCGCAATACGGTAGGAGGCTACCAAACATTAAAAAAAAAAAGTTATTAAGCGTATAAACAATATTTGACATTATTTTTAAATCAAGAAAGTTATAATAATTAGAGAACCATACCTTACTGTCGTTGAATATGTAGGTGGTAAGGTCAGTATCCCGCACATTTCTCCTCTTCACTACCCACCTTAGTATACGAGGTAGACGAGAGTTAGTGCATATTCCCATTTCCCTTCCAGCAGTAGAAGCAACCTCGTAAATCCAAATCTACACATTGTTACAAACATTAGTTATAAATGTAAATAAAGTAATGTAATCAATCGTATAAGACACTTATTACCTGAAATGCAAATGGAAATCCAAGAAGGTTATACTTATTCTTATGCTTCTTCCCTTTCTTTTTCTTCAACATAGCATTCCTCTTATATGTTGCCAACTGCTTACACATCACTCTACTTAGACATCGGCATGTAATCATCTACCATTTGCAGTAACCACATATCCGAATGATACTGCTGGCCCCTCCCAAGTAACAAATGCTCTAGTATAATGTACAACGACAGCTTTACTGTATCTATGTCATCAATCTCTGCTAACTCAAATGAATCGTATATCTCCTCTATCTTCTATAGCGGTATGCTAGTTTGGCCTCTAAAATATAAATCCCTTAGCCTCATCTTCCCTGTCGTATTAGGCGGATAGGGCCCAAAACTTAACCCTGTAATCAGCCCAAACTCAAAATGTGAGAAGCGGATGGTACGCCCACCTACAAGAAACCACATCTTGTCATCTACTCCTTTTGTAACCCCCTCATGCAACAACATGTTATGCATAAGATTGTCAGAAAACTGGATATCCTTTAAGTCCAGCAGGTGGCCTAAACATATCCGTTAGAAGATATGACGTTGTGCCTCAGTAAGCTTTTGTTGTACCTTTTTCAACACTTGCATGTGTGACAATGAACTGGCTATAGCCGGAAAATTGTCAGATGACTTAATCTTTAATTCAGTAGTAACGATCTTCTCCATGTTTATCTATTCCAAACATATTAAGAAACGTTAGTGATCTATCATATACATAGATAGAAGAACATAAATAGATTAAATAAGAAAGAAACATACATTTTAAGACAATTGAAACTGTGTTTTCGAGCACATTAAATTTTCACTAACATGTTTTCTAAAAACGAAGAAATGGAACATGCTCGAAACTGATTTTATATATACACTCTGCAAAAATCGAAATAATAGTTTCAAATATATTTAAGTTTATTATGCTGCTTGAAACTGATTATAAATTAATGTATACACTATGAAAAAATATCATTAACCTTTGATTTTGAGCATGTTCGATTCCATTAACATGCAACAAACCATGAAATGTAGCACGTTCAAAACTGATATTATATGTACACTATTCCTTAACATGGAGCCAATGGCCAGTTTCCAACTTGTTCATTTTCATTACCTTGCCCAAAACTATAAACTAGACATGTTCAAAACTAATCAAATATATATATATATAAATTCTAAAAAAAATCAAAACTATAGTTTAGATCATGTTCAATTTCATTAATGCGCCATAAACTAATATATGTGCATGCTCTAAACTAATAGAAATATAAAGTCAAACACTGGAAAAATCGAAACTATACTTTCGAGCATATTCAATTCCATTAACGTGCCTGAAACTATGAAATGAAGTATGCTCGAAACTGATATTATATTTAATGAATGAATGAAAAATCGAAACTATGCTTTCCACCATATTCATTTTCATTAACATACTTCAAACTAATATATGTACTGGCAAAACACTAATCAAATTTGTATGTAAACTCTGAAAAAATTGAAACTATTGTTTAAATCATGTTCAAAACTAATCAAATATATATATATATATAAATTCTAAAAAAAATCAAAACTATAGTTTAGATCATGTTCAATTTCATTAATGCGCCATAAACTAATATATGTGCATGCTTGAAACTAATAGAAATATAAAGTCAAACACTGGAAAAATCGAAACTATACTTTCAAGCATATTCAATTTCATTAACGTGCCCGAAACTATGAAATGAATCATGCTCGAAACTAATATTATATTTAATGAATGAATGAAAAAACAAAACTATGCTTTCCACCATATTCATTTTCATTAACATGCTTCAAATTAATATATGTACTGGCAAAACACTAATCAAATTTGTATGTGAACTCTGAAAAAATTGAAACTATTGTTTAAATCATGTGCAATTCATTAAGTGTTAAAAACTAGTATATGTGCATGCTCGAAACTAATAGAAATATAAAGTTAGACACTGGAAAAATTGAAACTAAACTTTCGAGCATGTTTAATTCCATTAACATGCCCAAATATATGAAATGAAGCATACTTGAAATTGACATTATATGTAATGAATGAAAAATCAAGACTATACTTTCTAGGATGTTCATTTTCATTAATATGCCTCAAACTAATATATGTACTAGCAAAACACTAATCAAATTTGTATATAAACTCCGAAAAAATCAAAACTATGGTTTAGATCGTGTTCAATTTCATTAAGTGCTGAAAAAAACTAGTATATCTGCATGCTCTAAACTAATAGAAATTTTTATTTGTCGACACTGGAAAAATCGAAACTTTGGTTTTGAGCATGTTCAATTTCATTAACATGTCCGAAACTATGAAATGAAGCATGCTCGAAACTAATATTATATATAATGAATGAAACATCGATACTATGCTTTTCAGCATGTTCATTTTCACTAACATGCCTCAAACTAATATATGTATTGACAAAAAACTATCAAATTTGTATGTAAACTTTGGTTTCGAGCATGTTCAATTCCATTAACGTGCCCAAAACTATTATATAAGTAAATAAATAAAGCATGCTCAACATTATTAATAAAAAATTTGAATGTAAACTTTAGGAGAAATCGAATCTTTAGTTCTGAGCATGTTCAATTCCATTTAACGTAGCAAAAACTATGAAATGAAGCATGCTCAAAACTGATATTATATGTACACTTTGCAAATCGAAACTATAGTTTCCAGCATGTTCATTTTTATTAACATGCTCAAAACGTATGTAAACTTTAAGGAAATCAAAATTATAGTTTAGAGCATATTTAATTTTATTAAGTGCCCGTAAGTAATATATGTGCATGCTCAAAACTATGAAATGAAGTATGCTCAAAACTGATAAAAATTTATATATACACTAAAAATATCAAAACTTTGGTTTCGAGCGTGTTCAATTTCATTAACGTGACCAAAAATATGAAATGAACATGTTTGAAACTGATCCAATAATATTTACGTTCTAAATTTAATTATGAAAAGTAAATGAAATTTCAAATATCCTATAAAAACTAAAATTGCAAAAATAGAGGGAAACATAAATTTTACACGCACCAATTTAATATTAAATGAAATAAATAATTATAAACACTAATTTAATATTAAATGAAATAAACAGTGTTACACTTAATCTTATACAATTGCACATAATTGTAATGTATAAAATTTATACATGAGAAGGAAAAAAGAGAAGACGAAAGATAATTAAGGAAAAGAAAAAGAAGAAATACATCAAGTTCAAATAAATTAACCTAATCATAATCATTTATCACTCGCCTAAAGTGGGAACCAGCCTTGTCCTTCAGATTCCATCAAGTAAGTAAAACAAATATATTGGAGGTTTCAAACTTGAAAAATGGCTTCTTTATATGGTTGTAGGAAGACAGAACAAATAACTAATGAAACATGAGAAGATATTACATATTGGTCTATAATCGCTCATCAATTTGATACAACATAAATCAATTTACACTATGAACCCTACAGTTCTATAACTAAATTGATTCAAAATGTATTTAAGAAGATGGTAGCACTGCAAACTTACCTTTCTATTTTTATAACCAATTCATTTCGTCATCTTCATTTTCAAAAAATATCAAATTTCCTTTCTCCTTGTCAGCTTCCTGTACCTATGATATTAAGAAGATACACAAATATTATTAAACTTACATATATGCAACTTAAGTAGTTCTCACATGTAGTTTACAAATATCATTTATTGTCAACAAATCATGCTTGTGATTCAGTTTTTTATTCACCACAATATTATGTTCTAAGATGTGATTAGTCTAATGCCTACTTTCTTTATAACCCAACGGCTTGCTTGTATCAACGAAATATAATTCATAATATAATCCTTGTTGATTTAAAAGAAAATGTTGCTTTATATGAAAGCAGAATACAAAACAAAAGGATGAGAGACGTGAGTATCATGCATTATTAAGTGCTCGAAACTATGACTATATTATGCTTGAAACTAATCACTAACATGACAATATCACCTTAAAACTTATCAATGTCATTTTTAAAAAAACAAAACAAAACACTAGTTTTGATCACACTAAAAATGCAGTTTCGAGCACGAGAATTCATTAATACAAATAAATATGTGTTCAAAATTATGTTTATAACATGCTCGAAATTTGTTAATAGTATTCTGAAAAAAACGAAACTCAAGTTTCGATCATACATTAAATTTTTTTCAAGTGCTCGAAACTATAACTATATTATGCTTGAAACTAATCACTAACATGACAATAAAAATGAACGATGGGAGCTTGAGATTGTGTGTAGACTATAGACAATTGAACCGGGTGACAGTGAAGAACAAATGTCCTTTGCCTAGAATTGATGACTTGTTTGATCAACTACGTGGTTCTAGATACTTTTCGAAGATTGATCTTCGATCTGGCAACCATCAACTAAGAGTGAAAGATAAAAATATTTTGAAGATGGCCTTTTGTACTAGGTATGGACATCTTGAGTTTGTAGTGATGCCATTTGATTTAATAAATGCTCTTGCAACTTTATGGATATAATGCATAAAATTTTCACTCTTACCTTGATCAGTTTGTGGTAGTGTTTGTCAATAATATTTTAATATATTATAAGTCAGAGAAGGAGCATGGATAACACTTGCGCATTATTTTGTAAGTGTTAAAGGAACATCATTTATACGCGAAATTAAGTAAGTGTGAGTTCTGCATGATTGAGGTTAAATTTCTTGAAATTGTGCTGTATAAAGAAGGTATTTCTATACATTCTGCTAAAATAGAGGTGGTGCTTAACTGAAATAGACCAAAAAATATGTTTGACATTAGAAGATTCCTGGGTTTAGTAGGACATTATCGTAGATTTGTAAAAGATTTCTTTCGAATAACAACACTTTTGACTTAATTAATTAGAAAATGGGTGAAATTTGAGTGGAATGATGAATATGAGTAAACTTATATAAAGTTGAAAAATCATTTGACCTCAAGCCCAATTTTAATTATTCCTGAATGAGTTGTAAGATATACAGTTTATTAAGATGCTTTATGTGTAGGTCTTGATTGTGTTTTAATGCAGTTAAGGAGAGTAGTGGTATATGGTTCACGCTGAAGACCCATAAGCATAACTATCCTACACATGACTTAGAGTTTGTAGCCATAAGAGTCTTCGATATCCTTTTACTTAAAAGGATCTTAACTTAAAGCAGATAAGGTGGATGGAGTATTTAGAAGATTATGATTTCACTTTATATTACTAACCAGGCTAATGTGGTAGTAGATACTTTGAGTAGGAAATCTCATGACATATTGGCAAGATTTTCCTGTCATAGGTGGAAGATGTGTAATAATTTGGAGAATTTTGATTTAAGGATAAATGAAACATGAGGTCAACCCTTTCTATTCAGCTTAGTATCCCAACTTACCATCCTACAGAAGGTGATTACTGCTTAATAAATTGATCCTGAGCTAAATCAGTGTGAACCGAGTTAGAGAATGGTAAGGCCATAGAAAGGTGGCCTATAGATTCATGCAGTGGTTTAAGGTTTACCGGTAGATTTTTTATATGATCAGATGAGTCTCTTAGAAGAAAAGTACTTAGCGAGGCTCATAAAGATGTACCAAAACTTGCGTAGATGTTTTTGGTGCAATGGGATGAAGAGAGACATGGGAGAATCTATGGCTAAGTGTTTGACATGTCAACAAGTGAAAGTAGAATATTAAAAACTAGCAGAATTACTCTAACCTCTTCTAGTGGCTGAATGGAAATAAGAACATGTAATTATGGATTTTATTAGGGGACTACCCAAAACCTGAAAAAATCATGAAAGTGTATGGGTAATTGTGGATAGGTTAACGAAATCTGCTCACTTTTTACTTGTCAAATCTGCTAATTCTCTAGAAACTTTGAGTAAATTGTATGTTTAAGAGATAGTGAGGTTGCATAGGGTGCCTTTATCAATTGTACCCAATAGAGATAAGATTTATATCACAATTTTAGAGGAGTTTACAGAAAGTTATGGGCTCTTAATTGAATTTTAGTATAGCTTATCACCCTCAAACAGATGGTCAATCTAAGAAAATTATCAAAATATTAGAGGATATACTCAGATCTTGTGTTTTAGATTTTCAAGGCTTTTGGGTTAAGTATTTATCTTTAATCGAAATTTCTTACAATAATAGCTACCAATCAAATCTTGGAATGGCTTATTTTGAGGCGTTGTATGGTAGGTCATGTCAATCTCCTACATGTTGTGCAAAGATTGGCAAGGCTTCACTTGTAGGTCTTGAATTGGTAAAAGAAACTACTGAAATTATATGTAATTTAAAGTTTTATAGGATTACGTGTTTGGCATATGTTACATTATGGAGGAAATTTCGTCGAATCTTCTTAGAACTAAGGATGTTACATATGGGCACTCAGTTGAATTTTAGTATAGCTTACCATTCTCAAATAAATGGTCAATCTAAGATAATTATCCAAATACTAAAGGATATGCTCGGATCTTGTGCTTTAAATTTTCAAGGCTCTTGAGCTGAGCATTTACCTTTAGTTGAATTTTTTTACAACAATAACTACTAATCAAGCCTTGGAATGGCTCCTTTTGAAGCATTGTATGATAGACCATGTTGATCTCCTACATATTTGGTAGAGATTGGTGAGGCTTCACTTGTAGGTCTTGAATTGGTAAAAGAAACTACTAAAAAGGTAAAAATGATTAGACAACGACTTTTTACAACTCAAAATCATCAGAAGAGTTATGTAAATCATAGACGAAATTCATTGGAATTTGAAGTGGATAATCATATTTTTCTGAAAGTCAAATGTTATACTGGTATAGCCAGATTCAAGAAGAGTGGAAAACTTGCTCTAAGATTCATTGGTCCTTTTCAAATTTTGAAATGAGTTGGTCAAGTATCTTATAGATTAACTTTTACCTCTTCAGCTATAATAAATTCACAATGTTTTTCATGTCTTAGTGTTTAAGAAATACCAGCCAGATTCTTCATGTCTTGGAATGGAAATACCTGACATTAAATGAAAACGTTTCTTATGAAGAGAAACCCATTCAAATTCTAAATCATAAAGAACAAGTTTTTCGCAAAAAGATTATCCGATTGGTAAAGGTTTTGTGGCAACATCATAGAATTGTGGAAGCTACATGGGAAATTAAAGACTGAATGCAATCTTAATATTTAGAACTATTTTTGTCGGGTATGCAAATTTTGAGGACGAAATTTTCTTAAGTGAGAGGAGAATTGTAATACCTAGATTTTTTATTAATACATATATATATAAATTAGAAAATAAGTATATTTATTGGAAATAGATAGATAAGTTTATATTTTTACAAGAAAAGAATTATTGGGTAATAATATTTTATTATAGGTAAAAAATGAAAAATGTATAATTACGAGGTTTGAATGGAATTAAGTCAAAAAGTATTCTTTTCAAATTGCTTAATCGGTGAAAAAAAAATGAAATGAATGAAAAGAAAAGAAGACATGTGGCTACAAGAAAAAAAAATTGCATGGCATTTGTGTTGGTCAAATAAAAGAACACCAGATGGTGAAAGAATGATGGAGGCGGTGGGTATTTTATAGTGTATATAAATCTAAGTTTTGCCTTTTCCTTATTGTAAAAGGAAAAGATAAAAAAAAAAAAAAGCAAATTGAAAGCCCAAGACGGAAATTGAGATAAAAGAATAAAGAAAAAAAGAAAAGGGAGAAAAGAAGGAAAAGAAAGAAAGAAAAGAAAGAAGGTTTGGTTTGAATTTATATTTTTTAGATAAGTAATTTTGTTAGTATATAATATACGTTTAAATACACATATATATATATATGTATATTTTTAGATAATTAAGTTTAGATCATTATTGATTATTATTATTACTGTTAAATTTATGTTAGGAGGTGATTCGAAAGAGAAAAAAAGTTGACAAAGTAATAGAATTGTTACAAATTTTTCAGGAAGATATTTATATGCATTTGGTGAATTTTGGTTTTAAAACTAAAAAAATAATATTTTTGATAAATATTTATGAAATTTCTAAATTATCACATATTAATCTAATTAATTATTTTTAAATCAAATTTAAATATGAATGTTATATTTTCAAATACAGTGAGAAATTCGTATCAATACATGTTACGACTTTATATATAGATGATTTTTTTTTGGAAATATTGTGAAATAATTCGATAAATGAAAGTGTGATGGCCAGGGTTGTTGTTGTGATATGACACCAGTGTTTGGGATGACTGTTCTTGAACATAATACTCCTAAAGTACATTTTTGTTGGGGAGACAATCCTTGAAAATAATACCCCTAAAGGTCGTTTTTTATGAGGCTACGATTCCTAAAAATAATGTCCGTACAGTATGTATGGCCAGTTTTTGGGACAGCAGTTTTTCAGAATAATGCACGTAAAGTATATAAGAACAAAATTAATGGAAATTATTTTTAAGTAATGGAATTTTACGTTGTTATATATTGAAATTGAGATTTTGACTTGATATTCTACTACACTCTTGTTGGAAATTAAGAAATGCTTTTTATGTTTAAATTTATTTATTATAAATTTTAAAATTGCCTTTGTATATAAATATTTACTGGGTATTAACTTATCTCTACTTTTCAAATTTAAACAATGCTACAAATTTTATAAGTAAAAGATAAAGAATATTTCAAAACAAAGACTTTTGTTACTTTTGAAACCATATGTGCAGGATTTCATAATGTACGGTTTTGATATATTTTCTATGTTTGTGCCTAAATTTTTGAAATAATAGAATTGGTTATATTTTGTTAATAATGAAATGAAACTATTGGTGTTGAATTATTGGTAGTGTTTAAAATGAAATGTTAAAATTCATAAGATTATATATTTGGCACATGCATATATAGAGGAAATTCTGCCAAAATTTCTCAAAATTAGGGATGTTACAAATACCACAATATAGCATTAATACATGCACGAACACATTGAATGCAACTTATACCTACACAATATAGTAAACTTACATACACAATATAGTAACCTTTTTCATCCTAGACTCAATTGAAATTAGCCATTATTCGACTTTAATGTGAATACCCACACAATTTTAAACCTTATACATGTGAGTTTAAAATCAAGAAAAGTGGTACATGCATCAAACAATTGGGTATAAGGTTTACCTAGTTGAATCAATGGATTCCTTTGGTTGTAGAATTTTTTGAAGCTTGGTTACAGCTTTTTAGAGAGCCAAAATACTTTGATTTAGCTCAAACCTATTAGGTCTTTCATTTTCTCTCACTGATTACATACTTACAAAGGCAAGTAATGGCATAAAATTAGCTCCCGCTTCCCTCCATATCTCGACCCTCACTTCCATCTTGCAAGAGAGATGATCGATTTGGCAAAAAATGCCTTAAAAATCTGACATCACGTAGGTATTTTGGTTTGGGAGTTCTAAGCACAAAATTAAGCTAGCTTCTGCAAATGACTAATCTCTTGCAATAGTAAACCAAATAGGAAAAAGGTAAGTCTTTACTTCTTTGCCATAATACCCATATAACTAATGGCTTATGGACGAAATTAGATATCCCCAGGGGAGGTATGTATTAATTGGGTCAAACATTCTATCTAACGTTAAAAAGTCAAACTTCAAGGGACATATTACAAATCAAATTAACATTGATTTTTAAGTTATTAGCACATAATTAGATACTTTTCTCAAATTAGTATTTGGGAATATATTACAAATGATATTAAATATGTAAAATTTCTTTTTTATCTTTATGTTACAATTACTTATGATGTTATATTTATAGATTAATAAAGTTACATTATTGACAAATTTATTTGCTTGATTTTTTTACATCACTTAGACAATAAATAATAATTAGTTATACATTATTAATGTTCTATATTTTTATTAATTTTTAAAATGTTTGAAAATGTAGTATCTTAGGTATAATAAAATAGTTATTAGAATTTCTGCATAAGTGAGATTATTTTAGTCATTTACGATCTTTTTAGTTAGTCAACTACTTAATTTTTATTAATTTTTATTTTCACAAACTGCAGGGAGGTGTGTGAAAATAACCCATATAAATCTGTGAACTGTAATGAACGCTCCTACCCTTTTTTTAAATTCTAAAGCTTTGTTTTGTAAGGGATAGCTGAGCAAAAGCTCAGCTGTCAATGCCTCTACTAACTTAGGTTGCCAAAATTTTAATTTATGAATAATTGATATTTTTATCCTTAAAATTTATAAAAATAAATAAATTAACATGATTTTCACAATTTTAACAATTAATCCCTTATTTTAACATTTTCATACTGATAAATTAAGAATATTAATATTAAAAAATTATTCTAATTTATTTTTGCATAAAAAATACAGGGACTAAAACATTATTATTCAAGCTGCTACAATACCCTAGACAACTGGGCCGGACTCCATGTTGGACGGTCCAATTTGTTTGGTATCCACGGGGAACCCGGCTCGGTTAGGTCTGTCAGGCTATGCCTGGCCCAAGTATGATGAACTTTACTAGACACGAGTGTGGGTCAGGCACAGCCCAGTAGCCCATGACTCCCGCCTCTTCTTTTATAATCCAAAATTTTTGCCCTTTCTAATTAAAATTTTATTTTAATTAAGTTGATTTAATAATTACGTTTTTAAATTAAAAATTTATTTGTTTCGTGTATTTTTTACAAATATTTACAAATAAAATATTTTAAATTAACTAAAAATTTTAATTTAAATGATCAATTTTTTAAAAAATTTAAATGTTCAACTTAAAAGTAATTTTAGCGGTTAAAAGTTATTTTAAATGTTTGGTAAATTCTAAATTTATTTATAATTGTTAAACTCAAACATTTAAACTATTCAAAAAAATTATACATTTAAATGAATTTCATAAATATTTTTAAAGTGCTGATTTAAAATTTGTAAAAATGATGTTTTGAAAATTGAGTTTTTAGGAATAGAAAATATGTTTAATAGTATTTTTTAAAAGTAATTTTCTAAAAGAGAAAACAACTTGAACTTGTTTGGTATTATTTTTAAAAATAAGTGAGATAATTACTTCAACAATAAAAATTATAACTAATTTATAAAATTATTTTAAAAAATAGCAAAAAAGAAAAAGTTGTTTTTGAAAATAAAAACTAAATTTTAGAAATTTACAGAAGGCAGGCTTAATTTTTAAAACTTTTGTTTTCTTAAAAGGTATTAATTTTGTAAACTTACAGGATTAAAATGTAATTTTAATGTACCATAGGGGTATTTTTATAAAAAAGTACAATAGGGGGACAAAACCCCAATGTCCGGTTTCCCTCCAAATATTCCCCAAATTTAACTCACTACGAGTGGACCAAATGAAACTCCGTCCATCAGACAACGCAAGCCAACCAACCAAATCCACGTCTCACACATTCTTTTACCTCATCACCGCCGTCCCCTACTTCAGGACCGAATCTACCATCATTGGCCAATTTTGCGTTTTCCCTTCTTTTTCTTTTATCCTAAAAATAATAAAATGACCATTTTTAATTTTTAAAAAGTAGTAAGTGTTTACTCCCATTCACGTGACGAAAATGAGATTTTATTCTTCCCGTTTGAATTGGTGTCAAATTTCGTTTAAACTGAACACAAATTTTCATGAGATATCAAATTTATGTATATTTTGACTTTAAATAATATTTTTAACTTAATATTAATAAATAAATTGTATATATAATTTATAATATTAAAAAAATATAAATATAAATATAAAATAAAGTTAAAATATAAAAATAAATATAAAAATAACAAAATAAATGTAAAAATGATCATAAATTTTTTAAATATAACTTAAATTTGAATAATTAATTGAATTATTCAATTTTATGTGAGAAATTTCAAATATACCTTAAATATAAAATATATATTTTAAAATCCGTGTTACAAAACAAATGGACGTAAAGAGTGCATCTAATGAATTATAATCACAATAATTTATCAACATGAGTAGGTGGAGGCTCTTGATTGGCCCAATTAATTATTTAATCCTGTAATTAGTAAAAATAAAGGGAAAGAAAAGAAAAGAAAAAATAGAAGAAATTGTTTCCTATTTTGTTTTAAAAATCAAAATTTGAGTCCAGTTGCGAACTGAATCAGAAAGGTTAACTAAAAGCTCTCTTCCTTCCTTCCCTTCCTCAAAACGCGACCGTAATCTCTCTCTCTAAAACTCGTGCAAACACGTGAATCAATTGCTGTACTTTCACTTTCTAAAACCCTATGAACAGTTTAACTGTGCTACAATGTGGATCGGCCATTCACAACGGGTAGGGATTTTCATTCTCTCTCTCTCTCGAATGTCTCTTCTTTCAGTTCTAAGTTTGAATTTTTTTCTTTGCTTTGGCGTTGAGAATTTACTTCTTTCCATGGTCTTTTCCGAGTTTTAAAAAATAATATTGTCGTTTGTGAGTGAATTTTGGCAGTTCTTTGGTCCTTATGGTTGTAGCAAATTAGCAGTGTAGTCAATTCACTTGGATTGGGGTGAATTTTGAGGAATTAGTTTGGTTTTGCTAAGAGATGGAAATGTGCTTGTTAGGTTTATGTGAGGAAGGAGTTCTTGTTAGCTAATTGTTTTCTCTATGCGAGGAAGTGACAATACTTTGAATATGGACCCTTATGATGCCTTGATTTGTAGTTCCATATTTGAAAGTTTCGTTGTCTTTGTGGTGTGAGAATGTCTCGGGGAAAAATATTGACCTTGTTGCCTATTTACTTTGTTATTTTGATAGTTGTTCTTAAATTTATCTGTGGGGCGGGAATGTCAAAATTTTTTAACTTGACCGGCACTTTTTTGTGGCCCCCAAATGATATATGAGAGTTCATTCTCGTTTTTGAATTTATATGAGTTACAAATTATATATTCTTGACTACCATTAGAACTGTAGGTTCAAGTGATTATACAATTGGCCTGACCTTGAAATGGAAGTAAAAGAGATCTCTCATTTTGACGATCCCTTTTATGATTGCTTCTCAGAATCTTGCATTAGCCTGCTAACCATTGGATTTAGTAATATTTAATTTGAATGCAAACCGGATTTTTCTGGTTCAGGCTGAAATTAATTGATTTACTCTGTTTATTGTACTTAAGGTTGTCCCTAGTTGCTAATACCTAGGAGCAACTGTGTTGCATGAAAACTCACAAAGCTTTCATGTGGCTTGTTATGTTCATCAGCATTGGAACAGGCTATGGTATATTGTGGAAAATATGTTGCAGGGATTTAGTTTAATGATGATGAATTATCTAGACATTGGCTGTGATCTTTTGTGTAAGCTGTGTTTCTTATGGTTGTGAAGGTAGATTGTTGATGATAAAGAAAACAAGGGATGGTTGTGGAATAAAATGTAAAAGGATAATTATCAAACATTTGGTGTATCAAATTCTCATTAAATAAATTTTTTAAGTTTGAACTAACATAGCTAATACCATGGATTTTGGTTGCATTTAAATTGGAAGTCATAAAATTTGACATGGGATTGGACTAGTAAGATGGTAAAACCGAGATAAGGGTATATGCATGAAAGACCAAATAAGACAACTAAATCCTTGTACTAAGCTAAAAATTTTGTGAACTAATGAACCTTGGTGTTGATGGTAAAAATTGGGTCTACTTCAAATGGTTTTTCATGGACTCAAAATACGTTTCAACAAAACTTGGGGTTACAAACTAGACAAAATGGTTGATTACAGGGTGCCTGCGGTTAAAGGTGGCAAGCAATGTTAAGGTGAGATACTTGCCAAAAAAAGGAAAGATCAGCGGGTGCTCATGCTGAAGCCTGACAAAAATCCTGATGCTTAAGTTGGTATTGAGGTTTTACATAGATAAACTCTAAAGAATGGTGAAGTTTAGGGACAGAGTGAGTTGGGTGAAATTATAAACTCATAAGTGTTTTGAAGGGCCTTTTATAGTTGTTGGAGGTAGTTATGGGGAGCTTAATATTACTACATTGGTGGAACAATAGAGAGTAAGTTCCCAATATATTTCATATTGTCCTTGGTAGGAAAGATATTGTAAAATAAGGCCATGATTTTGAAGTCTTCTGGGCACCTTAATGGCTCCTAGAAGTCAATCTTCACGTCAATCCTTTAAGGTCCAAGCATTTATAGTGGGAGGCTGTCACTATGGTTAGGACCAAATAATTTTATCCTGTGACTGAGATTTTTCACTCTCTAGTTGACGCATTTTATCCCTAAGTGTGGGGCTGTCCTTAAGGGCATGGACTTATTGGTTCAAGAGGTTAGCAGCTGAATTATCTCCTTAACCCAAGCGGTACACAAAACATGCTAATGTGTCACTTATCGTTAATTTTGGTTGTATCCCTTAGTATTACTGAAGTCAATTAACTAATTTCCAATTAAGTAGAAAAATGAAGATTATTTTTTGATAATGATAAACAAAAAGAAGAAAAATATATATAAAACAAATATAGTTCTGATTGCATAAAATTATTCTGAACCCCACACAACAATTGACTCGTAGTTCTCGTTTTTTTTTTTCCCATTAGGAAGCTTTCTTTTGATACTCTTGTTAGACATTGAAGGTGGTTTTTTTTTTTTCAGTTCAGTTTTCAATGTGACTAGTGCATCTCTTAGATTCTTACTTGTGCTGCTTGAATATATGCAATTTTTGTTGACATTTTGCATTTCTGTTCTTCCTATGATATTTCATACTAATCTCCATTTGCTCTCACTAATTGGCTGTTTTGAAGGATTTAGAGAAGAGCCTTTGAGTTTGATATTTGAACATGCACATCATCTTTGTAACTTCACCAATTCTACTTGGTGATGTTACTCTTCTTTAAATGGATTTGCAGCTTAGTTTTAAGACATTGTGTGGACCAGGTTAGCTAAGGTATGCTACTGTCTGCTGGTAGAACTAGTGATTCTCTGTTTGTGTTGCTATTTTAGATATTGGTAACTTTTTTTTCAGTTGCAGGTTGGCTCATTTTTTAGGAGTTATCTTCGTAATTTGGTCGAAGAAACAGAAAATCACTATTTCACTTTGATGGCCGCAATCGATCCTATAGATATCAGTTCATCTGACAGTGATTTGGAGATAGGAGAATCAGATGCATCAGAGATAAGGCACTCTAGCAATGTTAGGATTCTTCCATCATGGGCAAGTAAGCCTGGCGTAAATTCAAGGAGTACAGGTTAGACTGGTTTTGCAAATTGAGAACTTCCCCAGGTTTTAGTCAAATGATAAATGTGGCATTGCTAATGACATTCCATTAAATGAATTGCAGTTTATGGGGGACAGCCTCAAAAGGTTCCTACTTTTGAAAGGTCATATGCATCAAATGGGAGCTCATCAAATGTAAATAATTATTCAGAGACAAAACTTCAGATGCTTCCTGGTTCCAGTGTTGACAATCGAGAGTCAAATGGCCGAGCAGATGATTCTGATTATTTTTCAGGGAATGGGAGTGTGGGTCAGATTCAGACTGTTAATTCTCGAATTGCTAATGTTTCTTCCACAGATTATGAGAAAATTTCATCTCAACAGGCTTTAAAGAGGACACTTCCTGCATTTTCTCAGCCATATGCTCTAAGTGCAAAACCAAAAAATTTGATGGAAAATGTGAATAGAAATCAGATTCCTGATATTTTTGGAAACTCTTACCACCTAGCTGGGCCAAGTTCATCCAGCGGCAAGGGTTACATGAGAGACTATTATATGCAGAAAAATGATAATGAGATCGTGATGTATGAGAATAGTGGAAATAGGATTCTGCCTCCTTCTTTGATGCATGGAAAGTCTATTCCCTCAACACAATTTGGTGGTCCAAGTGACCCAGTCTTTCGTTTAGGCTCTGCTGAAGAAAGAACTTCTGGAAATGATGAGAGATTGATATATCAAGCAGCATTGGAGGTATTGAGACCATTTGCTCTCTTAATCATGAGTTGAATCACTATTTGTTTTGCATGTTTTTCAAACAATTTTCTATAAATCTGGAGTCGGTATATTTTTCATCTCTGATATCAGATTTTTTTGGGAATTTATAAGATCTAGTAAAGAGATTGCTAGAAAAGTTGGTTAAAAGGAATATTTGTTGATGACAGTAGGCAGATCCTGTTAGCCACAAATGGTTTAACATTAGGCTCTACAAATTATTTTGTTAGCAATTTCTCACCTTCAAGAACAGCTTATAGATGTCCTTAGATATGTGCACAATATTTAATCTTTGGATAGCTTATTTTTAGAGAGTACCTGGAATATTTAGGCCTTTTGTTCTCCTTTTTACATCTGAGGAATAAGATTTCAATTTAGCGATTCACAGTTTTGTTTTGAACAACTGATGTGCTAAAGTTGAAACCTAGATCTGACTAATTTAATTAGACGAAAAATGAGATCTAATCGTCTGTAAGTGCAACTGATCCATTATATATACACACAGAGCACACTTTTTTTTTGTGCTTCTTTGGTATGCTTCTGGTGTACCTATCTCATGCCCTCTTATAGTCATCAAATCTGGATTGATTTATCTTCTGATTTTGATGGCTAGGGTTGTTTGCATGATTCACTTTTCGAAATTTAGCGACTTCTATGTCACGTCTTCTTGGTTCTATCTTTCTTCTCACTACGTTGAGCCACATTATTTATGCATTGTGGAGTCTTCAGGAGATGAACTGGTTTCTCTTATTTACCACTGTAGTCATTGGTTGGTGCTCTTGACAAATAATCAAGTTTCTAGTCTATCTTTTTGGTCATTTTGACGTTTTAGTTTAATTAAGTTGTTTTTTCGTTGCATATCTTGAACCCCAATGGCTTGCAAGGAAAAAAGCTATCTGGTAAATGCCAACTGTATACTTGTTAAGACCTATACTAGGTAAGATCCCAATCACAAATTTGAAACTTGTCGACAATCTGTTGTAATGTTTTTTTGGATACTGGGGGGAAGTTACAATCTTATAGTGCAATTATTTGTTACCCTTTTCTTTTATAATTTTGTATTGAAATTAGTAAAGCATTTGACCATCTTTTTGGAGGAACACTCACTTTGATGTGCATTCTGTTTTATCGCTCCACACCCAATCTATTTTCTTTTGTTATTCAAGATCCCTATTGGGTGTGCTAGCAGAATTGAAATATTGATGAGGGGTATTTTGTAGGAAGGATATGGGGCAGCCAATAACTCACTTCTTCTTACATGAAGTTAAGCCCATGTCTGAGGCTAAAAAAGATAGGAAGGGATTGGAAAGGAATAAAAGAATAATGTGCTCTTAGTTAAGTTGCTCTGGAGTTTTTCTAATATAAACTACTCTTTTTGCCATGTGGTTATTCATTTGTTGCCTTCATTTGAATGGGTGAAGTTTTATAATGATGTATTTAGTAATACAACATGGTTTTATTCAAATGGGTGAAGCATTTAATAAACACAACATGATTTGGAAGGCCATATTGCACCCTAATATCCAAGTCTTCGCTTGGATTTAACTGAAGGAGGGATTAACTATGCAGATGCTATTTGAAAGAAGTGTCTGAAGACGGGTCCTCCTATGTTGTGTTGTTTGCAGAATAGTTGAAGTGACTTCAGTACACCTTTTCCTTCACCACTTGGTAGCCTTTTTTTGTGGGCTAGACTTTGGAATGAAGTGAAAATCTTGTGGATGGTTTTGGCATCTTGTAGTTCTAATTATGGGAAATATTTTGGCTCTTGGGAAAGGAAAGGCAGCCAAAATTCTATGGAATGGTTGTTCTAGCTCTTCCTTGGGTGATTCGGCAACAAATATTATCAAAGAGAGAGGAAGAAGTCCAGTGCTTGTGGGATGAAATCTCTCTCCCTTTCTCTCTCTCTCTCTCTCTCTCTCTCTCTCTCTCTCTCTCTTCATCCTTCTGGGCTTCGGTTTCTAATTATTGTGAATATAGATTTTTTTCTTTATTCTTAAAAAATGGAAAACAGGAGAAAGCTAGTTTTTTACATTTTGAGACTCTTGTTTACAGAATGCATGCTTATAGAGGATCTTTGATGGCTTTTCTTATATATATTTTTTTGGTTGTTTGTGGACATCTGGTCCACTTTTGTAATCTTTTTCAACTTTTCTATTAATAGAAGTCTATTCAGTTTCCTGAAAAGAGGTAAAAATAATGTAAAAGAAAGAGGATAAAGCATTAGATCATCATTCTTTTCCATGTAGATTCTCTGTCATGTGAAATTAGTCCTCTTGCCGTCTCTTATTATCTTGTGAGATGATGAGGATCTATGTAGAAATTTCTTTGTTATAAGTCAAAAATGAGTTCTGTTATAGTACACGGTTATCTAGATGCCCCTCTTTTGATAATTATGATGGGAAGATACACTGGTACTGGTTGACCCATCTGGTTTGCCATTGAGGGAAATGTAATTGATATATATGCATCTTATTCTCATCATATTTACGGGGTTGTTATTCTATATTCTCTTTCTTACTGTCATCCCGTGGTGAGAACTTTGCTTAAGTTTGTCTTTCATTGTGGAACACTTCTTTATTTGTCATTTATTGGGAAAAAAAATCTTATGAAGATTGAAGACAAATGGTTTTAATTGTACAAACAAAAAATGTAACATGAAGGTCCATTACCTAAATTTTAATACTGAATGAAAATTGGAATTATTTTACTCTAGGTATTCCCACAGTTTGAATGTAAGACTTTATTTTGCTGAAGTTTTCTTTAATGCTTACGAAGTGGCCAATGATTCTGACATAAGCTGATAGCCTTTTTTGGTAGATTATAGGTTACCCTCTTAAGAATCATTTTAACTTTTTAGGACCAAATTTTGATCTTTGGTTTTGTATCCTTCTTCTCTGCTTTTTTATCCTTGTCTTATAGTTTCCTAGGTCTTGTTGCTTTGTTTCGATCCTATTTTTATGAGTCTAATTTCTTGTAATATATACGTAGAATGGTGAAAATTTTCAAGGTATGGCTTTGGTAATATGCTACTTTGTAATTTTACCTTTAGTGGCGTCTTAGGTGGTCCTGACTTTTGAGCATATTTATATGAAATTGGCTGCCTAATATTGTTTTAAGGTCCTCAAAAATAAAGTAATGGAACCCTTCTGAGATTCACTCTCAGAAGTTTAGAATTTGGTAAAGAAGTGTAACCTCTGACCCTCCTTTCTTTTTGTTGTTTATTGTTTCTAGTTTGAATTTTGGGTATAAAAAGCAGTTAGAAACAACCGTCTACGTTTCCTTACCTGTTGACAATCAATCAATGTTTGAAGCAATAAAAGGTTCAAATTATGTTCACCTCTGTTCTTGCAGGATCTCAATCAACCAAAAGTTGAAGTTACTCTACCTGATGGCCTTTTATCTGTCAATCTTTTAAGACATCAGGTCTAATCCTATCTTTCATTGTTATAATTAGTTCTTTTATTTTTTCTGTCACTTAGTTTTATCTAAATTATTTTAGTTTACAGAAGATTGCATTGGCATGGATGCTTCAGAAGGAAACAAGAAGTCTACATTGTTTAGGTGGAATTTTAGCTGATGACCAGGTTATCCCTTCTAAGCTTAGTTGATTTTTATCTATCTTCATAATGATCAACCTAAAATTTGTACCTTGACTGATTATGCTCTTATATTACAGGGCCTTGGTAAAACCATCTCAATAATTGCCCTTATACAAATGCAGCGGGCGCTGCAATCAAAATCAAAAACAGAAGATATATGCAATCATAAAGCAGAAGCTTTGAATTTGGATGATGATGATGATAATGGCACTGCTGGTCTGGATAAGGTCAAGCAGCCTGGAGAATCTGATGATATTGAACCAGTCCCAGAAGTGAGTACTTCTACTCGGGTGTTCAATCGGCAGAGGCCAGCTGCTGGTACATTGGTTGTGTGTCCAGCTAGTGTTGTTCGACAGTGGGCCAGGGAGCTGGAGGACAAAGTTCCAGATGAAGCTAAACTTTCTGTCCTCATTTACCATGGAGGAAGTAGGACTAAGGATCCTGTTGAACTAGCAAAATATGATGTGGTTCTGACAACATATTCTATTGTAACTAATGAAGTTCCAAAACAACCTTTAGTGGATGAAGATGAGGCTGACGAGAAAAATGGGGAAACATATGGATTATCTTCTGAATTTTCAGTTAATAAGAAGAGGAAAAAGATATCTAATGTTAGCAAGAGGGGAAAGAAGGGTAGAAAAGGAAATGGTCGTTCCTCAATTGACTTTGGCTGTGGTCCACTTGCCAAAGTAGGTTGGTTTAGGGTGGTACTAGATGAAGCTCAAACAATAAAGAATCACCGGACTCAAGTGGCTAGAGCCTGCTGCAGCCTTCGAGCTAAAAGAAGGTGGTGCTTATCTGGAACACCAATACAAAATGCTATTGATGATCTGTACAGTTACTTCAGGTTTCTAAAATATGACCCGTATGCTGTATATAAGTCGTTCTACAGTATGATAAAGATTCCAATATCAAGAAATTCACTTCACGGTTACAAGAAACTTCACGCTGTACTGAGGGCTATAATGCTGCGTCGCACAAAAGGTGACTTCCCACTTTTTTTTTACCTTTATTTCTTTTGTGTGCGTCTTTGTCTTTCTCTGCGTGTCATGAGGTTTTATATATATCTATTGTGGAGGTGCAGAGGTTGGGAATTATACCTTTGTTCATTGTATGAATTACAAAGTTTGATGCGTTTTTGTCACTCTTGCTGCTGTGAAGATTTCAATGAGTTTCTTTCTGTTGACTGCCTCCTGAGAATTGAGTTTTTCAGCATCTGGTTCAACCTAGGCGGTGATTCCAACAGCTTTTGCTTTGGTTTAGGTTTTCTATTCATCATGGAGAAATATTTTAGCTGAAGTAAAATGTCATTATCTACTCATAGTCCTGATAGTTCTGGATTTCTCAATGGTTGATTCTTACCGATACATCTTCTTTCTTCTGAAATTAGTCTGTCTAGCTGTTCAGAGGCTCTTTTCAAAGAGTATGATATTTCAGACTCTGCTCGAGTCTATATTTTATTTTGTTCTTTAAGCAGCTTGTTCTTGCAAAGTCCATTTTCCATTTCTTCTTCTTCTTCTATTATCCTAATTTGGAAGAAATTATGATTGGGAGTGGCAATGAAATTTACAAGAAATCAGGATAAACAATTTGGACATCACTAGAGTAATCTGACTACGGTCAAGAATGCAGTGCAAAGAGAATGTTTGTGGCAGTTAAATTGAAAAGAATATGAACATCACAAATATTTATCATTGTTAGAGCTCTTTATTTCTTGTAGTTTAGTGGTTGTGGAGCTGTTCAATTTTTGATGCTAAAGAAAGATGGATGTGATTTCCATCCAATAGATCCTTTTAGTAGATTAGAGTGAGACTGTATTTGAGTTTTGGTCTTCGTTTAGGCAAAATGAAATGATGGCAGTGCTTCACTGATGGACCCTTTTGCTAGAATTATTAGTTCTTTTACCTTGAGGGGGAAGAAAGTGTGACATAATTTAGATGAAGACAGGATTGTACTGTCCCAAGATCATTTTGCAGGTCCAAGATTTAGTTTTGATTAGGAAAATTCTGTGTTGAAACAACTTCTACACACTTTAAATATTTATAGAATACGATCTATGTCATGGTGAGTCTTGGAGGACCGAATAATATCTTCTGAGAAAGTTCCTTTCTGGTAGTCAAATTGGCTTGAGGTTTGAAGTTTTAATGCATGCTGGATGGTCAAGTATGATTGGTGGTGTTGTTCATACGCTGTCAGCCTGGTTGCTGCATAACAATGAAAATTGTTTAAATCTCCTCATGTTCTTGACAATTGTTAGCTAAATTATTTATCACATTATTGCTTATATATATATATATATTGAAATTTTTCTTTTTTGGTAATTATCTTCATGCAAGCACATTATTTAATGAATAAGGTATGTCTAAGATGGTCTCATCATAATTTTGTTGTTATTGCATATATGAATTTTGTGTAAAGAGCTCTGTTAATTGTACAACTTCTGTAAAGATGTAGAAAAAGTAGATAATATGTTCATCTTTTAAAAATTAAAAAGTTCAGCATTCAGCACCAAACACACCCCCAATTAAATTCATAGGGAAGCTAAGGATCATCTTCTCTTATATTGCTCCGGGTTGGGAGACTTTTGTTTGTATCCTTCAAGTGTTTGCGCCATTTTGCATGCCAAAGTATTTTTATTGTTGGCAAGCTGGGGAGTTGTGATGACTGATACATAGCTAGAATGTGGGGGTGTGTGACAAATAGCTAGACCGCTTAGAGAAGGACACCATTTTGCTCGTTATGGATGGTATTGGGGAATTGTAGAATGTATATTGGCTATGGAGCATGTGGCCAATGATATATTTGTTTATTTATTAACTTATTTTCATTTTCATTTTTTTTTTTTTGGGGGGTGGGCAGAGAGGCTTTGCTGAAGATAATGGCACTCTTAATTGTTCTTTCTTTTTGGTGCTGCTTTTCCCTACCAAGCAGAATTTTTTTTTTGGTTCTTCCATGTGGATTCTATAGCACTGCAAACTGAGAGCCTACACTGTGGTGGGTTCCTACTTTTAAATACTAAGTGATATTGTCACATTCTGATGAGTGAGGATATAAAAGTGATTGCCACTGTGTGATATAATCCTTTCGGTGGTATTTGTGTTGGTTAATCTTTAGTCGTCCAATTTATCGGTCATGGTCCTTTTATTCTTTGGCCTCTGCATGCTCTACTAAAGAATCTGCAGGTTTCATGTTTAGGCGTGAACTGTAAAAACTTTTATTGATTTTGTTTTTGATTTATAAAATAATGAAGGATGACTGCAGTATTGTTATATTTGTATACTTGTTTCTGCTTGAGTAACTCATGTCCTTCACGTGTCTATCTGTGCATTTACTAATAACTTTACTGCAGCTTAAAGACATTCTAAGAGTTTGTCATACTCTTGCTCGGGTTTTCTTTTTGCTTATGACATTTGTCTCTGCTTTCATTTACTTCTTGTCTGTGAATGATCTAAATTTGACACTATGTGATGGATATTGATACATTGCTATTAAATCTATATATTTTCTCTGGAACTGTTCCATTGATTTGACTTGATGAATATAAAATTCAATTTCTTGTTTGTTTGTTTGATGCCAATCAGTAGTCTTTTTGCTCTAGGGACACTGATTGATGGTCAGCCTATAATTAATTTGCCTCCGAAATCTATCTGCTTGACAAAGGTGGACTTCTCAACCGAGGAGCGGGCTTTCTATAAGAAGCTTGAATCTGATTCGCATATGAAATTTAAGGTGCATTCTATTTCACATTATTTATTCCAAATTGAGGAAATTATGCATGACTGGTAAACTATTTCTCATCATAGGTTTGGCTTTGCTGACATGCAAACAGATACCTTGCTGTTGCACATAAACGCACTACATTATACATTTATTTTTGGGATCTGGAGGCAAACCAAAATCATCTTTTGGCTTTCAAGTATTTGGTTGTGTAGCATGCATATTTGAAGTAGGGGTTCAAAAGATTTGCCTTTGTGCTTTAGATTTGCATGTAACAACTGAAGAAATAGAAATAATCCTTGTAATGTAATTCGCTATCGAACTACATTATGGTAGATGCCTTGCAAGACTGGATCTGTTGAAGGAGACAGGACTCGTTTTCAGGTTCATAATACATAAACGTATATGAAAATGTTTAATTTTAGGGGTTGGTTTAGATGGCAAGTAAGGATGCTTTTATTCTTATTCCATACTTAAACACTGGCTTAAAGTTAAAATTCAGCTGGCTGAAAGTAAAGCAAAGGTAGGTTTAAAAGAATCTGAGCATCATACAATGCAGGAGTGCATCACACTTTGATACCCAAAATTTCTAAAATTAAACTTGACTCTCAAATATTTAAGTTACCCTTATTTTTGTACGCCTGCAGCTTCAGTGCAAAATGTTCGTGAAACCAAAAACAGAAAATAAAAAAAAAATAGAACAGAATGTGCAGTCAAACAATTATGATATGAGATGTAAGTGATGTGTTAGCGGAAACTTCTAATTATGGCAATCCCATTCTTCAGTTAGTGATATTCATTTCAAATGCTTGTTCTTTCACTTAAATTTTTCATTAGGTCATTTGTTATATTGATTAGAGCCAGTTTTAATGTTATTTGCTATTGATTTCCTTAGTTGTTAAGATCTTTTAATATGTTGTCAGTATTAAACATAACATTTCTGACCTCTGGGGTACTTATCCAAGTTAACACTTCACTGGAAAAGGTTTATGTAGTTGGAGAAGTTACCATTGGGTTGTTTTAGATGAGTGTGCAGCATTTTGTGTACTTTTTATTCCCCTAGTAAAGTTGTTTATGGCTCTCTTGTGGACTGCTGGTCAACCTTTGAACTTATTTTTGTACATATTAATATAATTTTCTATATATTTTACATATAAAAAAACCCATGACAAGGTAAGTCATACGAGGTTTATCTGTCATGTACTATATCGAAATTTGCAATGGGTCTATCCTTCATTTTTCTTATTCATTTTCTTTAATAAATGTTCAAATTTGTGAACATGGCCGGAAATAATGAGAGGTTCTTGAGCAGTGCTTCAGCAGTGTTGGGATGTAGCCTAGCATGGACATGACATGATGAGCCCCACCAACTGTAATCTTTTTAGACAAATTCTTTTTATAACTAATCGTATTTCTAACTTGGTCCCTTTTATTTTCTTTTCTTGATTTTTAATGTGGTGATTCAATAGCTAATAACTAGCAAGTGGTAGAAATATCAATCGTGAATTATATTATTGAAGGTGTGAAGTCTGCGAACATGCATAACTGAAACTAGAAAGACGAGCATATTATATGCTATCTTCTGCTATTGCAGCATCAATTATCTTATGCTCCAAGATATTCTACTTTAATCCCAAAGAATGTGTTTGCTACACTTTCATTGCATGATGGTATTAGAGCAAAGACTCCTATGAGCATCTTAGCAAAAAGTTTCAAGGATTTTTTGTTTGAAGATCAAATTCAGCTAATTGGACACTGTGCCAATTTCCCATATATTTAAGCCCTTTTTGTACCTTGCAGGCTTTTGCTGAAGCGGGCACAGTGAACCAGAACTATGCAAATATTCTTTTGATGCTTCTGCGCCTCCGTCAGGCTTGTGATCACCCACTTCTTGTCAAAGAATATGATTTGGACTCTGTTGGAAATTTTTCTGTGGAAATGGCAAAGAGACTCCCTAGGGATATGCTAACTGATCTGTTGAGTCGTTTGGAAACTTCTTCTGCTATCTGCTGTGTGTGCAATGTGAGTTTTACTAAAATGTTAAACTTATAATTTTTCCTGTGTAGATTTTGTTTTTCAAGAGCTTGTTATAGAATTTATTCCCTTTGCTATAGAAAAAGACAATCTCATTATTGCTTATGTTGCTATGACTTATGCATGGTTCATGGTTTTGATGAATTCAAATATTTCCTATTTCCAAAGGTTTTTATAATTGGATATGGGTTGGAGGCTTGGATCTCCAGGTAGTCTTATGATTTGGGAAGTATGCAACCCAATGTTGTATTTAATGGATGCACATAAGGGAGAGTGATTGTGTTGTACAGGAGATGATGATTCTCTGCTATAGTTCCTAATTACATTTATGTCATCTGTTAATATTTGACATTTTTCAATATGAGTTTCGGCAGGTGTTTTAAGAGGTTTAGACTCGTTATAACAGCTTTTCATTCCAGTTTCCTTCTCTTAGAGATGGGTTTGGATGTTTTGTTGTGGTAATGACAGTACATTAGCCAATACAAAAAAAAATGAAAAAAGAAAAAGTGAAAAAGGTATGTAATGATGGGCTATGTTTTGTTTCTTTTGCTTGTCTTTGTAGAGTGCACATAAGAAAGTTAAAATAGCTAGTTGCAATTATTAAATGATTATCCAATCTTTGGTAAATTTGTTCTCCTAATACATTAAAGTTAATGTTGGTGATTGGAGATCACTTTGTCTGAAATAAGTATGAAGTTCTAGGTGAATCCAATTTGATTTTATATTATTCTCTTTTGTCCAGTAAATTTCTGATATCAAATATGACAATTTCTTTTTGTATTGTGAGTTCTGGAGAAAATATACAGATGGCTGTAAGATAGTTTTTGGTATGGACACAATTGTGCTTCCAGCTGGTTAAATTTTTTCACATGAAATTGTTCATAGCTGTTTGTACCATTAAATTTAAATTCATTCCTCCCATCTCTTGGGGTGACAGAATTGCTTTAGGTATGTGTGTGCAGTGAATTTGTTTTACATTAACATGAATACAAGAAAAGGACGTGTACTGACTTGTTTATGTAGGAATTCTTAGGAAAAAGATCCTGCACAACTTGAAACGATGACATTTCATTGATCATATGCCTATATGCATATATGGACATACATGCACGTGTTACATGTAAATATATTTCTATTTATATTTGATAGGAAGCTGAAAAGATATATGAGTAATGGAAGTTACGAAAGTGGATCAGATGTTCACAAAAGGAACAAAAGCCTACATGAAAGGGGTATCTAAAACGATACAAAAACATTGTAAAACTTCTGATATTTGTACACTGAAAACGAACAGGAGCCTATGATAAACCTTCCATCAAAATTGACAAGCTAACTCAGAACCCTTTCCCAATTGAGAATAATAAAGAAAAAGATGTATCTTGAAATTCCTGTGAAACAGATGCCCGGTGCAAAATAACGACTTATGTTATGAACAATTCACTTCTTGTAAGTCCAGATCCAGAAGAACTCAGTGCGACCTGCAGGATTTTGGCCATCTTGCATCAGTATGCCCATAGGAACACTATTCAGATGCTTTCTTGTAATGGTTTCTGCTGTATCGATTCTTCCTCGAGCCAAAACCCATGCAAAAGCTTGGATTTATGGGGAACTCAGGCCTTCTGTATGATTTTGTAATGTCTTGATTTCGACAATGAAGCATTATATTTTCATGCATCCACTTTGTGTTTGAATTATGTGGGCCTTGTTAATTGATGCGTTACAAACGTCTGGCCATATCTAACATGTCGCTAGACGTTTGGAGTATTCAGTGTGGCTTTTTTTGGGAAATGCTTGTTTTCCTTGGTAATTTCTGGTGTTTTTGTCTCTATTTTCTACTTTGGATAGATCTATCTAATATTCCCATTTCTGTTTTCATAGGATCCACCGGAGGACTCTGTTGTTACCATGTGTGGCCATGTTTTCTGCTACCAGTGTGTATCAGAATATATCACGGGAGATGACAATATGTGCCCTGCATCTAATTGTAAGGAACAACTTGGTGTGGATGTTGTTTTCTCGAAAGTTACTCTTAGAAGTTGCATCTCTGATGATGGTGATGGCAGTCCTACACATTCTTTGTTTTCTGAAAAATCAATGGTTCTCCAGAACGAGTATATTTCATCAAAAATCAGGGCTGTTCTGGAAATGCTTCATTCTCAATGTGAATTAAATAGCTCAATTTTAGAACAATGTGGCCCCACAGAAAGCAATGAAACATCTGCGCAAGGTGTTAATGATGCTGAGACTACAACATTACAAACAAAGTCACCAACCGAAGGACCAATAAAATCAATTGTCTTCTCCCAGTGGACTAGGATGTTGGATATAGTTGAAAATTCACTGAATCAGCATTGTATACAGTACAGGAGGCTTGACGGAACAATGAGTATAGCTTCACGCGATAGGGCTGTTAAAGATTTCAACTCAGATCCCAAGGTTTGTTGCTATAACTAAAAGAAAACTGAAATACCATTTTGTTTCGATGTATTACTTAGGAACAATTGTTGATGTCCTTGTGCATAACTCTTCTGTGTTTTAACCCTGGTAATCTGGGCTGTAACTCGATCATCTGAATTGTTGAAATTATTGCAGATTACTGTGATGCTGATGTCATTAAAAGCCGGAAACCTTGGTTTGAATATGGTTGCTGCATGCCATGTTATTCTTTTGGATCTTTGGTGGAATCCGACTACAGAAGATCAAGCTGTTGATCGAGCACACAGAATTGGACAGACCCGTCCTGTTACTGTTACTCGGCTTACTATTAAAGATACTGTGGAAGATAGAATATTGACACTCCAGGTATTGTTACTAAGTTCATACTTCTTACCATAGAAACAAATACTAAGTTTTAACTGGCTTTACCTTTAAACCTTCTACTTAGTCCATTTGATGAATCTTTATTGATTAATGTTGAAGAAAATAAAATTATAAGGAATTTCTCTTGCATTATAAACTAAGTACATAGAAATGTCTTTATATAAGTTGAAACAATAAAGTAACATAAAATAAGAATCTTTATTAATTTAGAAATTCTCATAAACTCAGGAACCCTTAACAAACTAGGAAAAAACTAATAATAAGTTTAATTTTAATTCTAACACTCCCCTTACTCAAGATGGTAAAATAACCTTGAGTTTGGAAGCTAATGCGATTAGAAGAAAATCCCAAAACATCAAAAAAGAGGAGAAAACCACTTGTGCCTTCAAGAGGCGATTTTGTGCCTTTTAAGAGGCGAGAAATACTTGATTGTATGAAAAATACTTGACTGTGCCTTTTTCTAAGCAAGAAATATTAATTGTGCTTTTTTCTAAGCGAAAAATATTGGTTGTGCCTTTTTCTAGGCGAAGTATGTAATTATGCCTTTCTATAGGCAAAGAATATTGATTGTACTTTTCCATAAGTGAAGAATATTAATTTTTTTTCCGTAAGTTAGGAGTGCTTTTCATGGACGAAGAATATTGATACTGCGTTTTATAGGTAAAGAATACTTGTAATGCCTTTCAATAGGCCACAAAAACTGATAATGCCTTAGGAACCCGTGAACAGTACCAGCCTACAGCATCCCAGGAACAGTATATCTAAACAGTACTGTGAACAATACCATATCTTGAATTAAGGTTTCCAGATTTTTTTTTTTTCTTTTCAAGTAGAAAACTAAATCATGTTTAATAACCACCTTATAAGGTAGCACATCATCGCTATCAAAATTTTTCTAAGTCGATTCTCAAACTTAAGATCGAACTTATTTTGATACCATGTTGAAAAAAATAAAATTATATTGAGTCTCTCTTGAATTATAAACTTAATACATACACATGCCTTTATATAGGTTGAAATAATAAAACAATATAAACTAGGAATCCTATTTAACTTAAGAATCTTCATAAACTTAGGAACTCTTAACAAAATAGGAAAATACTAATAATAAGTCTAATTTTAATTATAACAATTAACAGAAACTGGAAGTTAAGAATTTAGAACTTTGACTAGTAATGTCCAGAAGGTATAAAATTTTGGACAGACTAAGTAGAGAATGGAACTAATCCACTTTCTGGGGCGTCTGCACATATGTATATAGTTTTTGAATAATTTTGAGGCTGGTTTAGCTTTGTCTAGGGGTAGTTGGGTATTCATTGGAAGCTGATGATTTAGTTTTTGGTTTCCCCATTGGTTTTCTGATGATCTTGTGGACAACTGGTCCAAAACTCAGATATAACATATTTTCTTTATGTTTTATAATTTTCAGTTTCTTATTAGGTAAAACAAAAGAAAAGAAAAGAAAGATGTATTCCACTACCCCCACCCCGCTTTTGATGAGAAATAAAAAAGAATTTCTGGATCCACTGTGATAGAAAGTAAGTTAAGGTAAATTCCAAAGAAATAGGTCCATCACTTACCACTTAGTGGGATATGTAAACTAAGTTTTGGAGTTCTGTATTGAAGGACTGCTTTGAAGTTACAAATGCAATGGAGATATGTTAATTCATTATTATTGTGAAATATATTAAATTGGAAAATGTTTGATCTACTGAAACATTTGTTCTATTGAAGTACCTAATCTGAAGTGTGATAAGGTTAGAAACAAATGTCACATATGAGTGAAACCTTTATTTGTTTAAGATAAAATTCTTAACATTTATTGAAATTTCAGTTTGAGAACTGGTAGACTGTTTATGATATTTGAAAGGAAGCATAAGGTTTGGTGTTCTATGTCACTGATAGGCACTATATATGTATATTGATTAACAAAATGAAGGTCTGGTATTACATGTCTAGTGCACCAGAAATCCATGGTATAATCATATACCAAAACCATCAGTCCTTAAGAAACATATATATATTGATTAACAAAAAGGTCTGGTATTACATGTCTAGTCACCATAAATCCATGGTATAATAATCTACCTGAACCATCAGGCCTTAAGAAACCACAGCTTCCCAATTAGATGGAATTGAAAAAGGTATATGTAATTCCTTTTTCACTGAACCCAAAGAGAAGCTGAAAATTATTTGTTTGGTTTTTTCCCCCGCCCAACCTGAAAAAAGAAAAAAATAGCCGTCATGATCTCTATAAAATATCCTTAGAACTCCCGAAAGCAGCAAAACCAACTTGAATTTGCCTTCTTTAAAGACAAATGACCATGAATCAGAAGTCACCGGACAGTGAAGAGAGAAAAGATAATTAATATCTCTGCATTCCTTTTGCATGTGATAAACCAGCTAGGGCAAGGGCTTAAGGAAGGCCTCTACTTTTTTTGCTTTTTCGGGTAAGGTATTAACTCCGGCTAAAGCTACCATCCACTTGAATACTCGAGCTATTGAAAACTTTTTCCAACTATCTTTGGTTTGGACAAATGAATTATAATTTTCAAACAACAGAAAAGTTAACATGCTTTGGTAATTTCAATATCAGCATCAGATTGTTATGATAGCATCTTGGAGTTTGATTTTATATGAATTATCAATTTGTTAATATTAAATAGTCTGTGCGTTGATCTTATAATGTTCAGTTGATCAGCAATTTAAACTTGCTCAAAAATCATTAGAAATGCCTAACGATGAAAAAGAAAAAAGACTTTTGATACTAAAATACCATTGATGCATTACTTGTTTAAATATAACAAGTCTTAAATTAATGATTTCCATCTCTTAAGTTCACATTGTTACACTGGTTTTGGGACTTCAATAGACAGTATTCCTCAAAATTTAGGCTTGTTTGTATGAGAAATTATGTGGTCAGTTCAAGAAACCTTATCTTTAAAATGGTAATTCTGATCTACGAGTGTCCCCTCTTGTTCATTGTTTTCCTGTGTGGTTAGGGTGCGTGCAAGTTTCAGGTGAGTCTTCAGTGAAGGAGACCACTATATAATTGAGTCATATACTAACTTTAAACTTGAAGTTCTGGCATTTGCTGTGGACCAACTTATGTAACGGTACCCTATTTTCTTCACTCCTATCCTATAAGATTCATTATCATGCACTGCATGTGCATCCTCTCAATTTGCAATGTATTCAATCTGTCAGTTTTGTAACCAAAGGTAAAATTTGTGCACTTACACACTAAATTCTCATAATCTTTTGTGGGGTGAAATTGATTATTTAATGGATAGATGAGAAATGTTTAAGCTCTGATATGTTGTCTCTATCAATAACCTTATTTTGCAGGAAGAAAAAAGGAAAATGGTTGCATCTGCTTTTGGTGAAGATCATGGTGGAGGCACAGCAACTCGTCTAACTGTCGAAGATCTCAAATATCTGTTTATGGTCTAAAAGAAAGTCATCCCTAACTTATTTTCTTCTACTTTCTATATTTTGTAATCATAGTTTGTCCTGGAAGTTTTGAGAGCCATGACATGAATTTTGGTCAGCTTCAGAGACATGAGAAGTCTGTGGCTGCATTTGTATCTCCTACATATGCTGTGGCTGATTTAGGACTGATGGGTGTTGGTATATTTTTTGGATGATACCTTGTGAGGTTTGAAGCGCCACAGAGGCATTTTTGCTCCCATCATTTGTAGAGTAGCAACGTAGATCTGCCTGTAAATATTCCTAATTATTTCTTAGTGTATTTCAAATATTTAGATGCTAATTGGCCTTTTTATTCATTAATATGTATTTAATGTTATATAAAAAAAGAGGAAATCGAGGTAATTTCAATTCACCAAGGCCTTTATTGCAATGCTATTGGGGCTCCCTATTGTTGATTGTTTTGCATGTGGCTGGTCAAAGGCTGAGAGGTGGGCAAGAAAAAATAGCTGTACATGGACCTGGTCAAGGCTGCTGGTGCACAATATAAAGGTAACATTTCAATTTTCACAAACTTTTTATCTTTTATATCAGAATTGAGATGTCCATAGTTGGGAGATTGGAGGAGAGAAGAACATGAACCCTTCCATATAGTTTGTAATGTATAGCGGTCCAAAACTCATCTGATGAGTAGGAATAAATTTCGCCTTTGGTTGGTCAGTGGCCCCCATTAGAAAATTAGTGCAAAATTGACTTGACAGGTTAACTTGTAGCAGTCTTATAGTACCCTTGGCTTTACAGTTACTAAATATTTTCTCTTTGAGTGGAAACAAGATATTCCTTGAGCTGAGCAAAAGCAGTTTTTACTGATAAATTGTTGTCGATAATCATTATGTAAACTTCATTTTTCTCCTTTTTTTTCCTGATCTCTGCTTTTCTTGCTATTCTTGCTGAAGGTTGATAATGGTATTACATCCAACAAATATTTTGAGGAGCTTTCATTAAATTAACGCTTCATTTTGACAAGTAAATCTGTAGTGGATTATACTGTTTAATCTTATTTGTAGCATCTGCAAGGAAGTTCGTTATTGGTAGAGTACATAACGCATTATATAATCAGACGAAAATGAGAGGGAAAAAAAAAAAGAGGGTAAAAGGACATGGGACCTTGTCGACAAAGCGATATCGTGGGCCACATTGGGCTACATACTGTCTCCTGATGACATAAAATAGGAGGAAGTGAGCAAGTTGATAAATGAGAATTATAAAGGAGTTTTTTTTGTGTTCTGGTGAATACAGAGTTAAAAAGACTCGAGGGATAGGAGAGAACCTGCTTCTTTTTCTTTTAAATATTTCTTGAATTATTGCCTCTCTAGCTGTTTTACAAACCAATTCATGGAAAAAGCTAGCTCTTGTATTATTAGCGTGTGATGAGAAAGCATGTCCAAATTATGTAACCGTTAAATGATAAGTCAAAAGGAATCATTGAATAGTGGGGGTTGGTTTTCTCGTAACAATTTCCCTATCAACTTTTGAAAAATTGCTTGTGAAAATTGTCTTAAAAGCCCGTCGAGCCGAATTATTTAGAGCTTAACTGTAGAGACAAAACCCCTGAGAAAGTGCTTAATCCTGAAAAGTAATTGTTTTTAGGGGAGGAGAATCAGTGTGAAAAGGGATATTTAAATAAGAATATCCGGAATGATCCTGAATTTCTGATCAAAGCTCACAATACATTTGCTGCTTTTATTGATTCCTTTTCCTTTCACAAATTTCACCAAACAAAATTTAACTTTTGTGGGCCTCTAAAGTTCTTCGAGAACAAAACCCTGGAAGGGTTAATTGGCTTTAGAGAGATACGGTGTTCTGTTTTCCAATACAAGAAAGAGATGTGAATGAATGGGGGTACTAAATTGCCGTGTTTCTTCCGAAAACTTGTATTAATTTAGAAAAGGGGGAGAAGTAATTATCCGTCAAATCTTTCAAATTTGCGAAAAAGCGGATAGGTGCCTTTGTAAAAGTCATTGCCTGAATGCTCTCCAACTTAGGTTACAACAATCTTAGTGATGGCTTCACATGTGCACCTTGGTGGTGGCTCCCCGCTTCATGATTTTACGCAACACTAATGCTCTTGTGAGTGAGAGAGAGAGAGAGAGAGAGAAAGAGAGAAAGAGAAGAGAATCTCTCTATTTGACAACATATAAAGAAAAGAAAAGAAAAGTATGACTAAAGAGAAAGAAAAGGTTGTTGTGCAGTGAACAAATTTATATGCAGTGACAAGATTATTTCCACCCACCATGTGAGACTGAAATTATATCTTCTTCTTGTTAATCTACTAAGTATAGGGTAAAAGGTCTATCTTGGATCCTCTTATGTCTCAAAAAAGGGTTGCTCTCTTGCCCAACTAAATTACCTTTTGCATGATTCTTTTGACTCTTCTGTAGCTTTCTCTTTGCGGTATTTGACTCTCTTCCTACCCCTCTTTGCATTAGCTTTATAGAATCGTAATCACATATTCAGTTTTTAGTTTTACACACAAACTTCTTCATTAGGAAACGAAACACAAAAAGGCACAACTTTTAATACATTATTAATTAGCATAATATGACCACATGATCATAAATTACCAATACAATACTACTAAATATAAAAATATATGTAT
>CM040443.1:18554107-18592146 GCA_022749755.1 Azadirachta indica
ATTTCACTAGTATTATAGTACATAACTTCAAAAGTGAAAAGATAATATCACATTAAAATTTAAAAAATCTGTAATAGGCAAAATGAAAACTAACGAACCAATTAATAGAGCTAAAGCTAATCTATTCGATTATATGTTACTCTTTCATTTGGATGGATCTAGTTTCAAAAAATTAAAATATTTGGATTGATTTTTATAATAAAGATGGGAGAAAAGATGATTTGTATAAAATAGTTGTAATTGTAATGATTGAAATTCCAAATACATAAAGTATTTATTTTATATATCATATCTTATTAGGTAAATATGCATTAATTAGGTAAATATTCTATTTTATCATGATTTTTTTTAATTTTTATTCTTTTTCTAAATATGAAAATCCACTCTCAATAAATCCTTTGCTATAAATTTAAAACATAGTCCTTATATTCAATACCACTAGAACTAATAAATTTTTTAATGAATGAGGTTTGAAATAGTATTTTTAAAACTAATATGGCTAAAATGACATTTTTAATCTAACTAATTTATTTTTAAACCATTATTTCTTATATCAAAATTTAAAATATTTATAATATTGAAAACAATCGAGCACCATATTGATATTTTTTTTGTTAAGTACATATATTTATTAACAAATTAGAGAATTAATTTATTTTAGGAGTAGGCAATAATTCATTGAACCAAGCTGAACCAACAAATTCAATTTGATTTTACTTGAACCAATTTTGGTTCACGGTTTAATTGTATAAAAATCCATAATATTGATTCGATTCAATGTTTAGACAAATCAAACACTATTAGAACAATGCATCTCATATGAACTTATATTAGAATCCTCACATATAACACCTAATTTATTATAAAAATAGTTACTTATTTAGAAATTATTTATTTTAAAGTAAGGATTTACAATAATTCTAATGAGGATATGTAATTATTAAATTTATTAATGATCAACTACTAACATATTTATTTATTTTTATATAATATTACGTATTGAATGTGAGGACTATATTATAAAATTATTTAACTAGTTAACAATTTAATTCTTGTATATTTTATAGAGTTATTGTAACTTTTTTGTATCAAAAGACATGCTTTTTCTTCCCTGGATACACTTAATTTAGTTTAGTTGGTTATAGTTTTAAAATTTTAAATTGAAATATTTGAATCTGTTTTTGGATCGAAAAAAATCAACTCGTACTAATGGATGCCTACCCCTAATATGTTTTATAATAAATTAATAGGGAGAAAGTCATTCATAAAATATCATGATTGTAATAATATAAACATTCCAAATATAAAGTGTATTTATCCTATATGTCATATTTTACTTAGCAAAAATAAGTCTTACTCGACAAATATGGATCATTAATTAGATATTGTATTTTCTCAATTTTTATTATTTTTTATTCTTTTTTAAATATTGAACACACTTTCAACGCGTCATCTTCTAAAATTTTAAATCATATTCCTTACATTAATATCATTGACGTAGACAAAATTTGTACATGTACAAAGTTCAAGTGACTTTTAGTGGAACTCTTAGTTTCTTTATCTTTAAACCATTGTTTTTGACATTAAATGTAAGATATTTATAATTTTAAAAAATATCTTACAAGTTTTTCTAATATGAAGATAACTATAGTAACATAGCAAATACTTAATTCATTTAGGGGTAGGTATTAATTCATTGAATCAAGCTCAACTGACAAATTCAATTGATTTTACTCGGACCGACTTTGTTCTCGGCTCAATTGTATAAAAATTTGTAATATCAATTTGATTTAGATACACCAAACAAGAGTAAAAAATTTCATCTCCTATGAATTCAGATCATAATGTCAAGGTTCAAAACGTAATCTATTACATAAAAATAATTGCTCTTTTACAGGTTGTTTATTTTAAGGGAAGGAGTTACAATAACTCTAGAGAGAGTATGTGAGGGGTAGATTTGTTGTTTATATGAGATTAATTAGGTATTGAATGTGAGGTTTATATTAACTTTAACTATTCAAGAATCTAGTTTTCACATCTTTTGCAGACTTAGCAAAACAAGCCCTTTTTTTTTTTATAGATTGAATTCGACTTTGCACAAGTTAGTTTGGTTTGATGTTTTCAACCAATATAAATATACAAAATTCTAATTCATTTACCATTTAGATGAACCAAATTGATTATCGACCAATGTTTTTAACAAGAATTAAAAATTATACACGTAATTAATTTTTATGGATGTTGAACGATACATTATTCACCTTTTGGTATTATCATATTGTACATAAGTTCAAAAATAAAAAATAATATCATATGAAAATTTAAATGATTTCAATTAGGGAACAGACAGAATATCGAATCAAATTGAGCTAAAATCAAGCAATGCGACTATGAACAGTTTTACTCTTCGCCTTTGGTTTGGTCAGTTATAGTTTAAAATTTTGAAATATTTGTATTTATTTTTGCTCTGGAAAAAAAAAATCAAATTGAACTAATGGATGCCCAACCAAAATACATTTTATAATAAGAAGGGAGTAAAAATTATTCATAAAATAGTCATGATTGTAATAATATAAATATTCCAAATATTAAAGCATTTGTCCTATGAGTCGATCATATCTGACTTGCAAAATATGCATTAATTAGGTATTATATTTTCATATAAAATTTTTATTCTTTTTTATTCTTTTTTCTAAATTAATATGGAATCTACTTTTAGCATGTCATCTTCTACAAATTTAAATCATATTAAACTAATATCATTGGAACTAACAAAATTTGTTAATGAGCAAGGTTTGAATAAGTATTTAGAAACAATTTTAAAATCAGTGGAACTCAAATGTAATTTTTAATTTATCTTCTTTATTTTAAAAAACATGTTTAATCAAAAATTAAAATATTTATAATGTTGAAAAATTGTCTATTATTGTACTAATAAGGTTTTTTTTTTTCATAATATGTAGATAACTGTACCAGCAAATCAAATAATCAATTTATTTTAGTGCTAAATAGTAATTCATTGTTTAAGTAAAATTAAAAGATTCAATTTGATTTTACTCGGACCGTTTTGATTCACGATTCAATTGCATAAAAATTCATCAATTTGATTCAATGTTTAGATGCACCAAGTACGATTTAAATTTATCTCCCATGAATTTATATCATAATGTTAACATTCAATACCTACTCTATTAAATTAATAAAAATAACTATTCTTTTAAAGATTGTTGGTTTTAAAGGAAGGATAACTCTAGAGAGGTTATGTAAGCAGTAGATTTGTTGATGACCCACTTAGTGATAAATTTATTTATTTTTGTATGAGATTAGGTATTGAACGTGATGATTATATTATAAATTTTTTTAACTAATCAACAATCTAGTTTTCATATGTTCCGTAGAAATATTGTAACTTTTTTCTATCAAAACAAACACTTTTCTTTTTATAGATTCAATTCAATTTTAAATAATTCAGTTTAGTTTAACATTTTTAATAATATAAAATCAAAAATGCTAATTCGTTTTACTGTTTAGACAAAGCAAACAAAGAATCGATAAGTATTTTAATAATAATTGAATTATACACAAAACGAATCTTAGTTGATATTGAACGATAAATTATGCACCTTTAATTTGATAGCATCATGGTACTTATATTCAAAAATAAAAAAATTATTTTACTAAAATTTAAATGATCTTAAATTAGGCAAAAGACAAATTAACAAATCAAACTAAGCTAAAACGAATTAATTCGATTATGTGTGCTTATACTCTTCACCTTTATAGTTTTGAAATTTTGAAATTTTTGTATTTATTTTAGGTCCAAAAAAATATATCAAATTGAAACAATGGAGGCCCAAACTAAATACATTTTATAATAAGGGAGAAAAAAATGATTAATAAAATGGCTATAATTGTATATTATAGATGTTCCAAATATAGAAAGTATTTTCTTATATGTCGTATCTTACTTAGCAAATATGCATTAATTAGGTATTGTATTGGATTTCCTCATTAAATTTTTATTACTTTTATTATTTTTCTACTTTTTTAAAATCATCACCAATTAGGTTGTTAGTAGTCATGTCCCTATCATCAACGAAGTTACAGTCTTCTGGATTAGTAAAATTGACAGACAATAATTCTTTGTTAGGTCAAGGTTGCTTTGCATATAGTTGACCAAGATTTGTTATGTAATTGGATCTTCTTTGGACTTATTTTATAGCTTCAACACTGTTATCACAAATTGAGCCCCAAGAGTGGCTTAGACTGTCGTGTCATATGTACCTAATAAAATAACATGGGTGTGGAGTAGACATAAAGTTGGGCCTATAATCAATTTATAGGTATCGACGATCATATTAAAGGAGGATTCATACAAGATAGATAAAAGGTTATCAATTTTATTTCTTTAATATAGTTGTTTGATTTATGATGACACAAAATATGGCTAGAGCTTTGATTTAGGATAACACAAAAAATGGTTGAAGCTAACTAGGGAGGATGCCAAAAATAGAAAACTTAGGGGACTCAATATTTAAAAATTATAGTTCATTGGTCAATTTTTTAAAAGTAGTAAATGAATTAAAGGATAAATTAATAATTTATCAGAGCTATGACAATACAATATAAGGGTATTTTCACATATTTTTTCTAAAATTTATGAAAATTATAAGTAAAGAGAAAATTTTTAAAAATTTAAAAGAACTCCCTTACTATATTATTTTCATCTAGTTAATTTATGTTGAACGATAAAAAAGTATTAAATACCTAAAAAATAATCTCATTAATAAAAGTCAACCTATCATTTTTTTTACCTATTCATTTTTTCTTTTAAAATCTCAAACTACTAACTTAAACGTCGCAATTGAAATATATGAATTTTTTATTTTATTATTATTATTTTTTTAATTTTTGTTGAAGAATGGAAAGTAATGATTATGATCATTGTTGTGTGCTAGAGTTCACAGAGATGAACTAAACATCTGAATCAACGAGTTTGAGTTCAAGACTAAAATCTGTCACGAGATGTGTTACCTAAATGTAACTCTTAAGTTCAAGTAAGGAGTACTAAGCTTACCTGAATGTAACTATGAGTTTAAGTCAAGAGTACTAAGTTTAAGTTATCACCGAGATCAAAAGTTATCAATTAAGCTGAGCACAGGAGCTCAGGCTTTTGCTAAGGTCATGGGTGATAAGCTCAGGTTAGACTAGTGGATACTTAAGATCAGAGGCAAAGCCAGAACTTAAGGGTCAAAATGATTAAAAAATAAAGTTAAGTTAGATAATATTTCAAAAATAATTAATAAATTAAAGAGTAAGTTAATAACTTTTTAAATTGCAGGGGCCAAATTGTATATAATCTAAAAAATAAGTCTAAAATATAAAGATTATAATAAAAAATTTAAAAAATTTGTGGAGCGTAAGGGCTGTGCACTCTGTGAAATTGCAAAGTTCACTTTTGGTGAATAGTGCCATATATGAACAGTACTGTATAGATGAACAGTATCGTATCTATGAACAATGTCATACTGTATAAGAGCACCGAAATACACCGAAAGTGCAGCTATTCCTTTTTTACTTTATTTACTAATTAGGTTGGTGTTAGATGAAGAAAATTTGAATTTAGGTAGCGGTTGATAGGTGGAGAAATTTGTGAAGTAAATTGTGGAATGTATGTTAAAAAATGGGAGAAGGAAACCACTATAAATATCTCACCCCTTTCACCATTCCATTCATCCCAAAATCATCGTTTGAGAGTTTTTATAAAGAGAGAAAAATTAGTTTTTTCTTTGTATTGTATTTTTCACTTAAAGTTGTTTCTCCTATTTTGAGAAAGAGTGCGAAATACTCCTATTTAGAGAGTTGTTCTTTCCTTGTTATTAGAGAGAAAGAGAATTGTAATCCCTACTTTAAAATAGTGAAATACTCCTATACTTGCCCGTGGTTTTTAGCCTAATTTGTTTAGAGGTTTTCCATGTAAACTATTTGTGTCGATTTATTTTGCTATTTTATTTTACTATGGACAGTTATACCTCTTACTTATTATTGTTATTTTGATAGACGGTTATACTTCCTACTTATTTATTGCTTTATGGTGATGGATGGTTATACCTCCTACATAACGTTTATTTTCATTGTTTTCTCAATTTCATTATAGTTGCGTGTTTTGCTTCGACTCCTAATTTTCTAATACACTCCACCCTTACTTGATGATATCAAGAAAGCTTACCTACGATGTGAGAGGAGTTACTCACTCAGGGCAGGGCAATGCTTAAATCAGATTAGGTGAAGTTCAAGACTAATCTGAGAACATTGTGACTGAGTTGTATCCGTTTTTCTGTTATTGACGTATATATATATGAGAAGCCTTCTTCTTTTTTTTGATGATTATTCACTGAAGAGAAACTTAGAGAGAGAGAGGGAGAGAGAGAGAGAAGTCGTGAGCTTACAAAATTGTATTCAAGAGAGCGCATGTAAGCCATCTCGGCTAAACCACTTAAATTGTGTCTCCAATATGTTTGTGTGTTTTTGATCATTTTATTCTTCTTGGGTAATTTTCTTATTTTAACTTGCTGCGGGTTTAGTTTGATTCGTAGATTACACATATTGTCTATTGAATTGGAATCTTGAGTAGGTTTCTTCACACTCTTGTGCGCAACAGGTACAATATTAGAATAATAGTATGTATAAGATATTTATGTATTTAGTATTCCAGTAAAAGAATATATAATCATTTAATGTTTGAGGTGGTCCAGCATTTGTTCTCATCAAAATTTTGTTGAAAGATTTATATTTATATTTTTAATTAAATATCTCCTTTAATGTTTGATGTCATTATTTTTGTTTCTTTGAATAAACCATCAAATTCCCCACTCTGCGTTTATGTGTGTATATGTTTGTGTCATTAAAATTTAATTTAATTTTTTATTTCTCTGTCCATCTGTAACTCATAATTTTGATATAACCTTTATTTTAATTTCTTCTTTTTACTTTGGTTAATATTCTTTATCCATCTAAAATTTAGCAGTTGATCTCTTGATTTATTTATTTTTTATTGAATTTTTATTCTTAATTCAGTTTTAGTCTCCTCAAATTATTTAAATCTTTGATTTGAAATCTTTTATACATGAAAAATATATATACACGCAATAATTGTTACCTTGACAAATAATTTTCAATCTTGTCTAAGTTATAACTAGCTTAAGATTCAATTCTTTCTATTTTGTAATTATTTTTCTGTAATTTTAATTTCTTTTAATATTAAAAAATAATTAAGCAAGAAATTGTGACTTTTATCTTTTTGCAAAATAGTTATTAATTATGAATGTAAGTATTATTACTATGTATAAACTTTGTAAATTTATTATTATGAAGAAAACATCAAAATACATTATTTAGGTAACATATTGTTATTATAATTTTTATTTTAAGTAATTTTTTGAAATTTATGTATCAAAAAATATATTACTTCTTAAAATATCAAAAATTTAATTTATTCAAATATATTTGAATGGTTGTACCAGCTTCAAGTATCAATTTTTGAAAATAAATATATACAATAAAGTATCCTTGTATAAAGTACTATCTATTTCTTTAGTTATGTTATAATTTTTAAAAAGCTAAATTATTTGTATTGACTTTCATTTCACTTAAACAATAAATCGAATCGAACTGAGCCGAATCAAACCGAACTTAAGAATACTGACTCCTATTAAATTTTATAAAAAAAATTATTTAGAAAATAATTATGATTACAATAGTATAAATAATTTAAACACAAAATTATTTGTTCATTCCATATGTAGAATCTTACTGATTATCAAATATGTATTAATTACTTATTATATTTTTTTCATAAATTCTTTTGTCACTTTCTATTCATTTTCTAAATATGAAATCTACTTTAAAAGAACTTATCTTGCATAAATTTACATCACAATCCTCACATTCAATACATAATATGCAATGAAAATAAACACGTAAATACACAATTTATAACTAGTCAACAATATGGTGTGTTGTGATTTTGGTGTTGGTGTTGCAGTTTTGCTTATATAGTTCTTTTGTTTTGCTGCAATATTTTTGTATTAAGAGTTGCTTTGCTGTAGGTTAGTTTGGTGGTTTTGGTCGAATATTTTGAGCCGGTTTGATGATGCAGATTCTCTTGTATATTTTTTGCAACTCATTGATTGTACTCCTTTCCTATTTATTTTTTTAATACTTTCTCCAAGGCTACACTTGGAGTTTGCTTTAAAAAACCAAAAATAATCTATAGTTTAGATCAATAAAATTACAATAACTCTCTTTCTTAAATATAAACACTTTTTTTTCCTATACAGATACTCAACAATTAAAAGTAGTTGATAAGATTTTATGATTCAAGTTGAATTTTTCTTAGCAGTATGCATACTTTCAACAAACTTAATTCTTTTCATTCTTTTAACTTTTTTTTTTTAATTTAGCATCCTCTATATCGTATTTTTTTCATATACTTTATATTTAAGTTAGGACTTGTATTCATCATCATCTTTATATAATTTTATGTCTTTCCATCCTAATAAATGATTTATTTTTTTCATACACTTGTTTCCTATTTTCATATCAAAGTTTGTAAAAGACTTTAAAAATTAAGAAATAATTAGTTTATTTAAACAAAAACAATAGAAAAAATGATTCATAAAATAATTATGAATATAATGATATAAACATTTAAGTGGTAATAACGATATAAACTGTAATAGCGATATAAACTATAATAACGACATAAAATGTTTAGCCTTTTGTAGTAATGACTTATATTAACAAATATATAGTTCCTAAAATAACCGCTTAACATTAAATGCATTTAGGTTATGTATAAAGATATTTACACATTGAGCGTCCAAGTGGAATAATATACTATTAATGCTTTAGGTGATCTAGTCTGTGGGCCCCGTGAAAATTATTTAAAAATTGTATTTTTATTTATAACTACATATATATTTAATGTTTAGTGTTATATTTAGTTAAATGTATATTTTTGAAAAAACCATTAACTTCTCAAATATGTGAGCACTTATTGATATCCTTTTAATCTATCTATCTAAAATTTAGTAATTCACTCATTTAATTTATTTGTTTTTCTTTTAAATTTTTTAAATTTAGTTTTAATAAGTTCTGTTTATACTTTTAATTGAAGTTTGAATAAAATTATTCAAATGTTTAAAAGATATTTATTTTTTTTAACTTATATCTGAAAACTTACTAACGATGTGCGAATTTAATTAAGTTAAAAATTTTAACTTAAATTTATACAACCAAATATCTAAATAAATAAATTATTTTATTTTTCAATAATACTCTTAATTTATTACTTTATTTATCTAACACTTAAATTTTAAATCTTATCTAACTTTTATTTTCTATTGCCGATCTATTTTTATGTACTTGGAATAATATTAAATTTGATATAATTTATCTTTTTTATTTATTTTATCATTGATTTTTAGGGCATTTAAATTGTTAATCCATAATTTTTTTTTACTCACAATACAAAGTCAAGTAATCTATTGTATGAAAAAGTAACATACATATTAGTATAATTTATTAAAAATTATTCAATTTATGAACTATTGTGTTAATATAGTTAATTTTTTTATAAAATATGAATATAAATATAAATATGTAATATTTAACGAGGAAATAAATGTCAAAATATTAGTTTTTGAATTTTTATTTCTATAAAAATAAGCATCTTAATATTTATATTCAAGCATTTAAGATAAAAAAAAAATATAAATATATCAATTAAATTCAAATTTTAATTAAATTCATATTTCAAACATATTCAGACTTCAGACAAAAAAAAAAAAAACACTACCTTAGATACCTCAAATTCTTAATTCAACATTCTAAATTTAATATAAATTTCTAATAAAGGGGCTCTAATTAATTAAATTTTTTATTTGAAATGTTTTACTCATATACACCAATAATTATATTACTTTGACAAATAATTTTCAATCTTGTCTTAATAACAAATTTATTGCTCAATTTTTTCTATTTCATATTTTTATGGTAATTTCAATTTCTTTTAATATAAAAAAAGAAATAAGTGAGAATTCATAAGTCTTATTTGTACAAAATAGTTGTTATCAATGACAAATACTATTACTATTTATAAACATTTTAGTAAATTTATTAACTAAGAAGAAAAATATGTTCGGTAACCTACTAATTACTTTCCATCAAAGTATAATTAATATTTAGGTAACATATTTTTATTATAACTTATATTTTATTATTGAAATAGTTCATTTTATCAAATATAATATTTGTTCCATATGTAATATCTTATTTAGCAAAAATTATAACTAGTTTACGATTCAAGTCTATCTAATTTGTAATTATTTTTCTGTAATTTCAATTTTTTAATATTGAAAAATAATTATGTGAGATATTGAGAGTTTTTTTTTTTTAACAAAAATAGTTATTAATTATGAATGTAAATATTCTTAGTAGGCATAAAATTTTTGTAAATTTATTAGTTATGAAGCAAACATCAAAATACATTATTTAAGTAACATATTATTTCAGTTTTTATTTTCTAATGAAGTAATTTTTTTAAATTAGTTTATTCAAATATACTTGAAATATTAATTTTTAAAAATGAATATATACAAGAAAGCATCCTTTATAAAGTACTGTCTATTTGTTCAATCCTGTTATAATTTTTAAAAAACTAAATTGTTTGGATTGATTTTCATTTCAATAAGATAATGAATCGAGTTAAACCGAACAGAAGCAAACTTAAAGATAATAACTCCTAATAAATTTTTTTTAAAAAAATCAAAGGAAAATGATTTAGAGAATAATTGCGAATGTAATAGTATAAATAATATAATTTGTTTCTTGCATATGTATGTATATGCAGAATCTTACTTAGTAAACATGCATTAATTACTTATTACATTTTTTGAACAAATTCTTTTGTCACCTTCTATTCGTTTTCTAACTATGAAATCTATTTTAAAAAATTTATATCTTCTATGAATTCGCATCATAGTATTTACATTCAATATACAATATACAATATTAAAAATAAACACATAAAGACACTATTTATAACCAGTCAACAATAAGGTTTGTTGTTGTTTTGGCGTTAGTGTTGCAGTTTCGCTTCCATAGTTCTTTTGCTTTGCTGCATTTTTGTATTAAGAGTTGCTTTGCTGTAGGTTAGTTTGGTGGTTTTGGTCGAATTTTGAGCCGCTTTGATGCTGCCGATTATCTTGTAGTTTCTCTTCTTTAGCTTTTTGGCTACTCATTAGCCATTCTATTTTTTTTTTAATACTTTCTCCAATGCTACACATGGAGTTTGCTTTAAAAATAATAATAATTAGTCTATAATTTAGATACTATAGATATCGTATCGTCTATAAAGTTACTATAATGCTATTTTTTAAGTATAAATAATTTATTTTTTTCATGTAGAGACTAAGGATGGCAACGGGGTGGGATAAGATGGGGACCTAAATCTCCGACCCCGTCTCCAGTTGGGCCATGAATCTCCATCTCCATCCCCATTTGACTTCTTGAGAAAAAAATTTAACAATTTCAAAACTCTAACACTAGACATGACAAATGATACATAACACTTTACCATTGCAATAATTATATTCCTCAATTAAAATATGTAAATAAAAACATTTAACTAAAAAAATATAAATTAAATATATTTAATTTATATTTTTTAAAACATTATTTTAAAATTATTATATTGATATGATAATTTTATAATGTAAGAAAATTCAAATTCAATAATTATAACTATTATTATTATTAGTGTAACAATAATTTTATGTTTAACAATTATTTAAACTAATTTTAAAATATTGTATGACATAAAATAATTTAATATTCTAAAACAAATTCAAATTTAATAATTATAACTATTATCATTCATAATAATCTAACAATAACTTTATTTTTAACAATTATTTTAAAATAAGTTTATAACTATTATTTTTTATAATTATCTAAAGAAACAATAAATATTTAAAATATATATTTCTAACTTTTAATAAAATAAATTTGACTATAAATATAATTATTTTTTAAAAAATTAATTTTAAAAAATTTCAAAAAAATAATTGTTATTATTTAACAAATAATTCACTAAATTGAATTATATATGAGTAATAATAAGAATCATTCAAGTAATCCAAATTTGCAAAACCATTCTCACCTATAATGTATATGTAATAGCAAGGATGGCAATAGGACAGGGACACCATTATGATTTATTCATCAAAACATATAAATGAAATATATTTAACAATGAATAAATATTTTTTTATATTATTATTAATATAAAATAAATATTTAATTTTTATAAAATTAATTGTTAAAAATAAGATAATTGACAATAATCATTAATTTAACATTCAATACAATTTTGCATATAAAACTTCGCATATAACGCAAACTATTGATTGAAAAAGAAATTTTATCTTAAAAGTATATTAATATAATTTATCATTATGAATTATAAAACTTGTATGTAATATTTAGATATAATATAATATTTATGTAAATTAATAATATAATTAATATATTATTGTATGATTACCTGAATTTAGTTATATTAATAAAAGTTCCAAGTGTTACAAAAACATATTTAAGATATTAAATTTATTGACTTGATTATATACCTAAAGTATTTAACAAAAATTAGTTAATATAATTTTTAATCTTTAATTTGTTGTTAAAATATGTCATTAATTTTTAATCATTATCAAATATAATAATACAAATTAGATCTTTATATCTTTTTAATAATAAATAAATAAATTATTTATACGTGAATCACTATTTCATATATCATCAAAATAATACAATAAAATAAATATTTGATTTTTCTTAAATTCATTGTTAAAATAAAATAAATGATAACAATTATCAATTTGATCGAGACAATCCATATAAATTATTACAACCAATAATAATTTTGTTAGTACAAAATATTAAATTTGATTGATACATTTATTATAATATTTTTACTAATCTATATAAATAGAAATATAAATAACTATATTAGTAAATTATGATATAATTTTTTATAAAATTGATAAAGTTAGAAAATTATTTTAAATCATTTTTAGAAAATGAAATATGAAGAGCAAAAGAAAATTTTTTTTTTTATTTTTTGATAATTTTGTAAAAAAATGTTTTGTTTGGTAAAAGGGCAAATGAAATCTAAAGAGAAAAAGCAAATTTTTAAGAATTTATTTGTTTTGTTAATCTTATATTACTACTTTAAAACATATTTATTCATTAATTACAAATTAATTATTTTCTTTGACATTAATTTATCATTTTTATTTTATCCAAATTTATTGTTCTAGATTTAATTATTAAAATTTTTTAATTTTATTAATTTTTTAATTAGCAAATTTTTTTATTGTGAAAATGATTTAAAAAGAATTATAAAATTGATTAAATTTAAAATTTTATAAATATTTATTAAGGATTTTTAATTGACTAAACTAAAAAATTATATATTTTTTTGAAGGACTTGTTTGGCTAAAATAAAAACTATAAAACTTTTATAATTATTTATTAAATAAAATAAATACTTATGTAAATATATACATAAATTTTTAATTTAAATTTAGAGAATTGGGGATAGGCCGAGGTAAAAAGGCCCATCCCTATCGTCGATCCATTTTTAAATTGGGCATAAATTTTTGTTCTCAAACCTGACTCAATCTCTAAAATTTTAGAAAAAATCTCCTAATCTCACCCCTGAACAGAGCAAGCCTTTGCAAGCTCCTAACCCCCCCAGAGAAAATTACCAAAGACTCAACAGTTAAAAGTAATTTATGAGATTTTATTATTCAACTTGAATTTTTTTTTGGGCACTAGGTATGCTTTCAACAAATTTAACCCAAACTTTTATCTATGTGTTATGCGATACCTACCTTAAATTAGAGGAAATCTAATCCACACTTTAATATAATGGGATCCCACATATAATGAAATAAATTTTATTGAAGCATTCAGGCAATTATGTGTTCTAACCATTTAGGTTAAGCCTAAGTGACTCTCATACTTTATATTTAAATTAAGAATTGTTTTCATATTCATCTTAATATAATTTTATGAAATGTTAATGGCATGTTTAATATTAATATGCATTTGTATAGTATTGACATGGAAAAATTAATAAAAACAAGAATCCAACAGTTTCAACAAAATATCAGCTTGTATTATGTAGTATAGAAAGTAGTAAATTGTTTAGATACAAGGACAGATGTGGCAGAGACGACGAGTGCCGTCGATGCACATAGCTTCGCAACGACCGTTACCAAGCATCTGAAGGACTTGGGCATATTCTTGACCATCTTCTTTGAAAATCAGCTCGCGTTTCTACCATTGAAACACTGAAAAAAGATCAAAGGACAATAAATATGTTATATGTGGCCACCTTTATATTATTACTATTTGAAAAAAAATTAATGGTTGATTGATTGCGACAACCTAATCGTAATGAAGAATTGTTTTGCCGTAAGGAAAAAATTTTCTGTTATACTAAATAAATTTTTGATAAGCCGTATTAAAGACATTATCAGCCATGATAATGATGTTTTCAACAGTATTAAAGAATATTGAAGACAATTTTAGCAATGTTTATAATGTTTTAAGCCATATTAAAGATATTTCAATCGTTTAGAGAAATTCTCAGGTATAAGAATAATTTTTTGAGTGAGAAAGAAATTTTCGTTGTGAGAAATAATTTTTTAGTCTTTTTCCTTACGACGAAAATGTCTTCATCGCGACGGAAGATTTATTCCTAACGACAGAAGAATTATTCTTACGCCTTAAAATCTCTGTACACAACTAAAAATCTTTTTAATACTACTGAAAACATCATCAAATGTGTTCGATATGTCTTACTAAAAATTTATTCAATGCGGCAGAAGATTTCTTCTTTACGATTAAACAATTCTTCTTCACGACTAAAGAATTTTTCCTAATAACTGAAGAATTATTCTTATGCTTGGGCGCTAGCGGCCATATGCCTGGGGCATTGCACACCCTCTGCCCTATGCACGCATACCACGTATGGTGCATGGTAGCATGTGCGAGCTCCCCAAGGGATAGCTGTGGACGTCCTCTTTTGCTTGGACCCAAGGGTTAAACTCCTCCTCAATTCACTCATATTTATCACTTTCTTCGACAACTACACAAAACATATATATATATTACACGTCCTAAAAAAGAAATAATACAATTTAAGGTGAAGGAGGAGGAGATGACTCACCAGGTGAAGGGGGAGGGGAACTTGGTGGTGGTGATGATTGACTGGATGACGACGGAAGCGGTAAAAGATGATGATGATGGCGGTGGAGGCAATAGAATATTCTAGACGAGAAAGAGGAGAGTTCAGAATTTTAGTCTCTAGAATTTCTTAATTCTTATACTTCTAAGAAATTGGACTAAGCAGTTATATGCATATTCTGGGAAAAAGACACTATCAAACTTTGAAATGGATTTTTACAAATATCTCATATGATGATTTAATATTTGAGAAGGATAATATGCCAAATCCAACTTATACGCTCTAGAAGCATCAAGACAAATTGCTATTTCTAGCAATCTTGGAATCACTTGATCCTCCAATTATCCCTCTAGTGTCATCTGTAAAGACCTCAGCGCCCAAATAGCTCTTCCTCCCCATTCCCATGTTCATTTACAGCACTTGCAGCACGATCATGTAAAACACGATGATGTTTCCATGCATCAGAAAAGCACTTAGGTGTGCCTCCGGCGCTATTACATTGAAGAAATTAGAGTGCTCAAAGCAACCCTACGCTCTAGATACATTAGCATGGGATAACTATTGGGTTGGGTTTCCTCCTATTTGAATATGGCCTAAATTTTCTCTTCAATGGTAACTAAGTCCAATTAGCCCAAAGACATTTTGGTCTTTTCTCAAATAGGGTTTAGTGTTTAATTTGCTGCAATATATATGCGTGTGTTTAGGAGAGAGAGGCGGGGACTGTTCATCATCTAGAGAGAGGGGCAAAATAGTAAACTCGGAACAGTTTTGATCAAGTGATTGATTGGAGGTCGATTCATGGTCCGATTGAGCTGAAATTTTACCAACCGCTTCCTAACTCAGAGGAATAAATTATGAACGGTGGAGATCAAATTTAGAGCTCCCTTTCTCCAGATTTTGTGGTTGGAAGTTAGGCCACCATTTTGATGATGTTTTTCTTGAACCCTCTCTAATTTCTTTGTAAAACTTGATTGTTTGCCAAGATTGTGTGATCTTGAGAATATTGTGGATGTGTACCTTTAGTTCTAATTAAAGAAAAATTGTATATTCCCATTATTTGATTATAGTGGAGTTTTTGGGTGGATTACGATCCCGTGGTTTTTACTCCTCACATTGGGGAGGTTTTCCACGTTAAAATTATTGTGTTATGGTTGTTTCATTAATGATGTGGTTGCTGTGCAAGAATTGATTTTGTGCTCAAAGATTGTTGCTCTATTTGTTTGTTTCCTATTAGACTCATGCAAGAGGGGATAAGATAATTATTGTGCTTCCGCAAATTGGTTTGTATTAGTTTATCCCAACAATAACATCATAGGATTTCGGTTCTATTCTGTTGGCTTTTGGGATTGGAGTAATGATTAACAGAGAGCTTATGTTATTATTTTGGAAGAATTTTTTTATTCAATAAAATATTCCCCTTTGATCTTGTCCTATGAGATCGTTTTCTTATTGACACTTGTGTTTCGAACTGTTAGAAAGAAATCTTCTGCCACATTGAATAAATTCTCAATAAAGCATATTAAACAAATTATTAGTCATGTTGATGATGTTCTCAGCCTTATTAAAGAGATTTTCAAGTGTAAAAATAATTCTTCCTATGAAGGAAGAATGTCTCCTTCACATAAATTAAGTTCTCTATTGATTCAGATATTGTGGATTCTTGTGTAAAAATTAATAGTATCTTTTGATTTCTAGTGTACAGAGAGTTTGCATTGGACTTTATTTCATAAGCCCAACTCCTCCTCCAGCTTAGCCTTCTACTCTTTTGTATACGGATACAACAACTGCACTGGATGATTCGTCAACAAAAACTCAAAACACCTGGACTTATTGAAAGTGAATATCAGCTGTGTCGTGGCCGCATTTTACAGGGGGTCAGTTTTTGGTCGATTGGGACCTAAACACAGACAGTAGAAAGCAAATATAAAACTTAGTTCATTACGACCTCCATGCTCAAAAGAGAACACGAAAGACCCAAAAAATCCAGGGATTCAAAAACAGCGAGTTTTTCAGCAGCCAACAGTGGTGTCAACCCTCCTCGCACTTCTACACTAAGCAATCTCATCAATAGATTCCAGCCTAAAGGGCTCTCTACATTCCAACCTTTAAGTTCTGCAATGCAGCACAAGCACCCAATACGCTAACACAAGAAAACTCATTAACTGTCACTCTTGCCTTCCTTGAAAGCAAAAAACTTTTCAAATATATAAACTTAAATAGTTTTAATAGTTTTAAAAATATTAATTTATTAAAAGATAACAATTATGCCTTATATAATATTAATTAATTAAAAAATTATTTTCAACTCCTTATTCTTACTTTTAGCCTCGTAATTTATGGGACCCAATACCTGTATGTGTTTCACACCAAGGTGGCTATGATACCTCCATAGTAGCATGTTTTTTTTCGTCGTGAAGAAAAATTGTTTAGTCGTATGAAAGAAATTTTTATTTATATTCAATAAATTTTCAGTATAGCACATTCAAAACAATTTTATCCTTGTTTATGATATTTTCAATTGTATTGAAAAGATTTTCAGTAGTTTAGAGATCCTAATATCCTAATAAATGATTTATTTTTTCGTGCACTTTTTTTGTATTTTCATATCAAGGTTTGTAAAAACTTTTGAATATTAAGAAAGAATTAGTTTATTTTACAAAGACAATAGAAAGAAAAATGATTCATAAAATAGTAATGAATATAATGATATAAACGTTTAAATGGTAATAACGATATAAACTATAATAGCGATATAAACTATAATAAAGATATAAAATGTTTCGCCTTTATAGTAATAACTTATATTAACAAATATATAGTTACTAATATAACCGCTTAACAGCAATTATAATGACGTTATGTGCAAAGATATTTACAAATTGAGCGTCAAAGTGGAATAATATACTATTAATGCTTGAGGTAGTCTAGTCTCTGGGCCCATGAAAATTTTATTTAAAAATTTGTATTTTTATTTATAATTATATATATATATATATAATGTTTGGTGTTATATTTAGTTATTTCTTTTAAAAAACCATCGACTTCTCAAATCTGTGGGCATTTATTAATATCATCTTTTTTTATATCTTTCTTCTCATTTTGGTTAATATTATCTATCTATCTAATAGTTCATCCTTTAATTTATTTGCTTTTTATTGAATTTTTTATTTTTAATTCAGTTTTAGGTCATATTTATTGTTTTTGAACCAAAGTCTAAATAAAATTATTTAAATGTTTAAAAGTAGTTTTTTAAAAACTTATGTCAAAAAATTTATTAAAAATATCTAAATATAATTAAATTAAAATTTTAACTTAAATTTAAATAATCAAATGTATGAGTAAATTAATTATTTTATTTATCAATAATATCATTAAATTATTACTTTATTTCTAACACTTAAATTTTGAATCTCATCTAACTTTTTTTTTGTCATCTCTCTCTATTTTTATGCATTTGGAACAATATTTTGACATAATTTATCTTTTTTATTTATTTTATCATTGATTTTTATAACATTTAAAATGTTAATTCATATTTTTTTTACTCGCAATATTAAAATAAAGTCATATATTATATGAAAATGTAATGTAAATATTAATATAATTTGTTAAAAATTATTCAACTTATGAACTACTGTGTTAACATAATTAAGTTTTTATAAAATATAGATATAACTATAAATATATATAATACTTTATACTAGCATATATGTCAGTTTCAAAATTTTTAATTTTATAAAGCAAACACTTTAACATTTATATTCAAACATTTAAGGTAAAAATAAACATCTCAATCGAATTCATATTTCTGTCAAAGTTATATTTTAAGCATATTCAAACTTTAAACAGAAAAAACAATCTACTTAAACTCTTCAAATTCTTAATTCAACCTTCTAAATTTAATATAAATTGCTAATAAAGGGAATCCAATTAACTAAATTTTTTATTTGAAATGTTTTACTCATACACACCTAATAATTATGTCACTTGGACAAATAATTTTCAATCTTGCCTAAATAAAAGGTTCATTGTTTAATTTTTCTATTTCATATTTTTGTGGTAATTTCAATTTCTTTTAATATATAAAAAAAGAGAGATATGTGAGAATTCGTTAGTTTTATTTATAGAAAATAGTTATCATCAATGACAAATACTATTACTATGTATAAACACTTTATTAAATTTATTAACTAAGAAGAAAAATATATGTTTGGTAGCCTACTAATTAGTTTCCATCAAAATAAAATTAATATTTAGTTAACATTTTTTTATTATAATTTATATTTTATATTGAAATGGCTCATTTAAATTTTTATTTATTGTAAATTATGCGATTTCTTCTATCTTCAAAGATTTAATTTATTGAATTATATTTACGTATATCATATGAATTTTAAATACCAACTTTTGAAAGTAGATATATATAATTAAATATCGAATCTGACGTTTAGGTGTTCACCCCTTGTATATTTTATAAGGTGGGAAAAAAATTAATTTATAAAATAATTGAGTGTTTAGATATTAGCACCAATTAGTCTATTTCACTAAACAATTATTTTTAAATTTATTTTGAAAGGCTGGTGCAAACCAACAATTTAAACATATCTTTATTATATAAAAATTTAAATAAAGTATTTGTTCTGTACGTGATATCTTATTTAGCAAATCTATATTAATTGATTACTTTATTTTTTTAAAATTCTTTTGTCATTTTCTCTTCATTTTCTAAATATGGAACCTAATTTGGAACAAATTACCTTTTCTAAATTTACATCATAGTCCTCATATTCAATATCTAGTCTACCATAAAAACTAACAAATATATAAATAAATACATTACTTTAACTAGTAATCAACAAATCTACATCTCTCTAGAGTTATTGTAACTCCTCTCTAATCCTCATATATCTTCTCTACTCTCTAGATCATGTAACTACTCTCTAATCATCATCTATGTTCTCTACTCTCTATATCTTGTAACTCCTTTTCTTAAAACAAATAATTATTTTTATTTTTCCTGTATAGAGACTCAACAACTAAAGAGATTTGAAGATTCAAGTTGAATTTTTCTTGGCAGGTATATATACTTTCCAAAAAGTTGAATTTTGTGTTCTTTGTAATTTGATCTTTCCTTCTAATTCATCATTATATAGATCATATCTTTTTCTCACTTTGCATGTTACTTGTGAAAAATAGCCGTTATGATCTTTGTATAATTGTATGCTTTCCATTCTAGAAAACAATATTTTTTTTCATGCACTTGTTTCTCATTTTCACATCAAGATCTATGAAAATTAAAAAATATAAAAACTTTAGAATATTAAAAAATAATTAGTTTATTTTATAAATGAGAGAAAGAAAAAAAGATTCACAATAAAAAGTTGTGAATCTAGTGATACAAACGATTAAACTGTAATAACGATAAGAACTATATTAACGATATAAGCTGTTAAATTTTTTATTAATGAATGTAGACTAATTATTGTAACGGTTTTAACGGTAGAATATAATAATGATATGTGTACAAGTTGAATGATACAACCACTTAAGATTTAAGGTGATCTAGTTGACACGAAAATTTATTAAAAGATCTATATTTTTATTTATAATTTTACGCCTTTAAATATATCATTTATTATTTGGTGTCATTATTTTTTTTTTTTTTTATAAAAAAAAAATAATCTACTTCCCAAGTCCGTGGGCACGTGGTCCGTAAAATTTTTTTTTAAAAAATATGTGTCATTAAAAATTTAATTTAATTTTCAATTTATTCCTCATATCTAGAGATACATAATTTTGTTGATCATTCTATAGTATCAAGTTTTGACATATAACTTCATCTTGTTACTTCTACTTTGTAAATTTTTTTCATAATTTTTAATTTATTTTAATATCAAGAAAGAAAATAAGATAGAATTTGAGTTTTTTGTCCAAAAATAGTTAGTTATTAATGATAAAAGTTTTACTATGTGTAAACTTTTCAATTAATTCATTACATATGAAACAAAATTGTTTGGTAGTCTAATAATTACTTTCCCTCAAAATACTATACATAGCTAACTCATTTCTATGACAACTTACATTTTTTATTGAAGTATAATTTGTTTAAAATTCTTTGTAGCATAAATTTGACTTTGGAACTTCAAAATATCAATGTATTCAATTATGCTAGCCTTCTTTTCTAGCTTTTACATGTGATGCCAACTTTAAATATCAATTTTTCAAAATAAATATTTACCATATTCTTTAAATTTATCAATAATACCTTCCCATTATTGTTCTGAATATTATGCAATTAATCAATAATTTCTGAATAGTTTTTCTACGAAATTTCACAGGAAAGAGAGCATAGCATAACCATGAATACAGTGGAAATGGTTGACCCCCCACAAGAAATCAAGTTCAATATATTTTCCAAGCTTCCTGTGAAGACGCTTGGGAGATTCAAGTGTGTATGCAAAGAGTGGCTTAACATAATATCTGATCCTTATTTCCGAAGGCTACACCTTGAAAGATCGAAGAAAAAACCTCAGTTATTTTTACTGGACCAGGCTAATGGTGCAGATGAAGATGAAGATGAAGATGAAGATGAAGATGAAAACAGGAGGCCACAGCTTGTACAACTTTCTGCTATGAGCATGGAGGGAGAATTATCGCACATAGCAAGGGGATTCATGACTGGGTATGTTCATATGCTACCATCAGGCCATGGTTTAGTATGTCTTATCAACCAAGGGGTCTTCTACATCTTTCATCCCAGCATCAAGAGGAGTATTAGGTTACCAGAGGTGCAGTCCTCAGCTTTCCGGGGAGTTCATGCAGGTTTTGGCTATATTCCATCCAGAAATGAGTATAAGCTAGTTCATCTATTTGATGCGGACGAAACTCATTTATCCTACAAAATCAAATGTGAGATTATAACCCTCACTGATGGTGGCAATGGAAGAATTACTTTTGATTCCTGGAGACAAATCGAAGATGAGTGTCCCTTTATTGTTTCTGGTCGGGGTGTGTTGGCTTACAACAGGTTTTACTGGATCATATGGGAAGCATGTCATCCTACAGAGGAAGTATCAATCATCTCACTTGATCTAGAAACTGAAACATTCGAATTGATCTCTCATCCGAATTATACATCATATCTCGAAGATAACAACATATCTTTGGTTGAGCTGGAAGGGCAACTGTGTTTGATAGACACTTTTGCATATCCTCCTGTTACAGACATATGGGTATTAACAGATCCTGTGAATAAGATTTGGGTCAAACAACACAGAATTGATTTAACTGCTCTAGAAGGATTTGACGACGAGCTTACAGAAATAACTGTTCACGGCTGTCAAAACGGAGAACTCATTATAAGCTCTCAGCAGGAAAGTCTAGACTACTATAATCTCAGTGGGCAATTCTTTCGGAAAGGTAAGAATCTGAACTTGCAAGCTGATACTGGGATATGTTTATACATAGACACTTTCTTCTAATATTTCATAGGTGCATTATGTTTACAACTTAAAATATGAAATTTATTTTTTAACGTTAAACTTATAATTTTTGTGTTTTAAGTTTAACGTTTTAAGTTATAAATTTTATATTTTAAGTTACAATACTAATGTGTTTGTTAATACCTTTATTATATGGAAGCTATGGCAGATAGACAAACATATATATTTCGTTTTGAAGGTTTTATGTTATAGACTGAGACATTTGTTATGTGTAATTTCCTTTGTCATTTAATTTCAGACTCTGTTGTATGTATACTCTTTGTGATGTCGTTTTAGTGTAGAAGAATTTTACAAATGGAAAGTGTGATTTATGTTTATATTTCGAGGTGTTTTAGAAATGGACGGGATTACAGTAAAACCACAACCACAAATCATATAATTGTGGTTTGTCTTTAGTCATTTTTCATTTTTGTACGCTGTTCGATTAGGGATAGTAATTTTATCTACGGTTTCATGGTAAGTTTATTGTAGGTGTAAAACCAGATATGGAAAATATGTAGTACGAACTCAAAAAATTTGTTGTGAAAATGGTAAGGAATCGCATAGACGACTGACATACCTGTGGATATCTCGCGTCAGATATCCATGGATATTCTTTTCTTCTTTTAGTTATTCAATCAAAACGAAGTCATTTTGGATATAATTTTACTTTTTTTCAAAGATATAAAAACTTAATAATTGTACTAGTAACTTGATTGCTTGAGTTTCTTATGAATTCATGACTATTATTAGATTTTTCATAATTTTATATATTGTTATGATTATTGAATTAATATCTTACATTGGTGGTATGTTCATAATTTATGAGAAAGTTTCTTTTGTCAAACTAGATATGGAAAATATGGGGTATGAACTCACAAAATTTGTTGTGAAAATGTAAAGAAATGCATAGACGACAGATATATATATATATATAGAGAGAGAGAGAGAGAGAGAGAGAGATAGTGTCAGATATCCACAAATATTTCATTTTTTAAAATTATATAATCAAAATGACATTGTTTTGAATGTAATTTTTTTCTAAAAAATAAAAACTTAATATAATTGTACTAGTAACTTGCTTGCTTGATGTTATTATGAATTTATGACTATTATTAGATAATTATATTTTCGTATATTATTATGATTATTAATATATTTTTATAGATTGTTGGTATGTTAATTTGTTAGAAAGTTTCTTTTGTAAAATCAAATATATTATAGGTGTAAATCAAATATGAAAAATATGTGGTATGAACTCATAAAATTTGTTATGAAAATGGTAATGAAACTCATAGACTGCTAATATATATGTGGAGATTACAGATATTTTATTTTTCTTAATTATACAATAAAAATGACGTCATTTTAATTAGATGTAATTTTTTTAATAAAAACTTAATAATTGTACTAGTAACTTGTTTGCATGAGGTTCTTATGAATTTTTTACTATTATTAGATTTTTATAATTTTATAGATTGTAATGATTATTGAACTAAGATCTTATATTGTTGGTATATTAATATTTTGTTATAAATTTTCTTTTTTATAAGTGCATAGTTGAATTATATGTAGTGTTTCGATGTTAATATGGTATAAATTTGTTAATATGCCATATTAATTTGTTATTTTTTAATATTTATAAGAAAATTTAATTTTTTTAATGTGTTAATTTCATAAGAAAAATCAAGCAACTGATTTATTCTTTCTAGTGATTTCCTGACTAACTATAATGTGAGGGATGGATTTGTTAAGTTAAGGAAACTATGTCCTATTTATTATTTTACTAAAGTTTAGGGATGAAAAATATTGTTACCATTTTTCTAAATAGATTTTCTATCCTTTTATATTTTATTTCTAAATTAATATTGTATTTTAAAATGGAAAGTTTCTAGAATTTACATCAAAACGTCTCGAATTTAATCCTTAATTGGTTAGAAGAAAACATAACTAACAAAACAATTAGTGATCCAACTCATTTCTTTGCATGCTATATAAAATTATAATAGAGTAATTTAATTAATATGATATAATTATTATAAATTATTTACATTATTAAGAAAAAAATTGAAAATTTAATCGACTTCAATTCGATTTTCAATTTTATTACCAAATCAAAAATCAAACTAAATTCTTTAGTTTTTAATTTAAGAACTGATCAAACTCCTTAAAATCAAATTGAATCAATCAGTTCAGTTCTATTAGCATAACTAATCTGAATTGATTCAATTAATTCGATTTGGTTTAGTTAATATGATTTTATGCTTTAGTTTTCTATATCCATCCCATTCTCTTCTCATATTTTTTCTTCTACTTTTTTGTTACTTCACAAATATCTATTAAGACATTAATTTTATCTAAAAGAATTTTTATTTTTTTAATTCAATTTAATATTTTAAGAAATTTCTTTTTATTTTTAGAATTTACATCGTATACATACTCAAATGAAAAGAACACACATTAGTGCAATGTTTCACATCCTTTATAAAATGAACAAAAAAAGTTATAAGTTTTATATGGGCAATGATGTAAACAAATTACTTAGATAAGTTTTTGTAATAAAATTATTAGAAGAGGTTTGGTAAAATTATTTAGATTTCTTAAATTTAAGTAGAGTCTATTTTTATCTTAAGTTGAGTGAAATATAAATTTAACTAAAATTCAAATTTGATGATAGATATATATATATATATATATTCTTAATAAAAATTTTGATTATGTTAACACATAAAGATGGTAAAATTTCTTAGGGGTTTAGGGCTCATGGGGATTTGCTCTAAATTGGGTTAAGTTTGGATGAAAACTAATCTCCATATTATTAATGGGTGGGGAACGGTTTAGTACTCCCCACCCCGTTCCCGCCCCATTCTCCAAATACATATAATAATATATTATAAGATTTTATTTTTCAAATAAAAATATATGTGTGGATTATATTTAATAAAAAAATTTATAATTCATAATTTTTTATCTTATTAAGTAATAAAGTTGATATTTTTAATATAATTATTACCTATAAATAATACCGTAATATATTACTAAAATTTTTACTTAGTACTAGTATAAATGAATATAAAAATAGAGAAAATAAATGAAATAGAAATCAATTCCCCATATAAGGATTCTCTATCTCCACCTCATTAAATTTCATTGAAGAATAGGGTGAGAATGAAGATCAAAATTAAAACGGGACGAGGGATGGAAACGTCTCTCCACCCCTACCCTACTCTATTGCCATCGCTATTAACACAAGAGTACATAAAAAGAATAATTTCTAATAAATTATATTAACATATACATTATTTTTCTATGGGATATATGATTTTTTTTCTTTGCTTAATATGATGAAGAAAAAAATTATTAATTAATCATTTAAATGATAAGAAAATTGATTAAAAACTAAATAAAAAATAAATTATTTCATAGTATTGTTTAGGGAGAGAGAGAGGAAAAAAATAAAATAGTTAGATAGGGTTTAAAACTTAAATATTGGCAAATAAATTAATAAAATAAAAATATTATTAACTCATTCAGATATTTGCTTATTTTAATATAAATTAAAGTTTTGAATTTAATTATATTTAAGCGTTATAGTAAATTTGTAAATATAAATTAAAAAATAATTTTTAAACATTTGAATACTTTTGTATTTATACACCAGTCTAAGAAACAAATAAACTCTTAGGTAAAGTGGAAAAAAAAAAAAAAATGGACTTTTCTATCAATAAAAATTATCTTTAAATTGCCATTAAGTTAAAAGAATAAATATACTTTATTACATAATATATCAAAATTTAGCCAAAACTACAATACAATATTTAAAATATACAAATGCTAAATCATAGCTATTGGATTACAAGGAGTGTAATTTGACCTCTTTGATTGCGTGCTGTCCAATGATAATTAATATGGCTAATAACAGTTGACCTCCCAATTTTAAAAATCCCAAGTCTCGAATAATTGTTAGCGAGATTTCCAGGTTATTTGATGATAATTAATTTGACGAATTACTAAAATAATCATAAACATACAAAGACTTGAAAAACAATTTATAATAAGGGTATAAATAGTGAAGTATCCATATTTGTAGCTATATACCAACAACTATTTTTTCAATTTATTGCATTAATAAATTTAATTTACGAATTTTAAATATTTTTTTTATTTTTATTTATTTATTTATTTATTCAAATATATAACTATTTTTGAAAATTCATTGCCCGCATAAAATGTATATTTGCTATTATATTTTGTAAAATCAGATGTGCAATAATCAAAATTTGGAAAAAAAAAAAAAATACTTTGAATTGCTTTTAGGAATCTAAACGAAATTAAATTATTTGATAAACATTAATAAAAATAGAGATCTTGTGATTTTACATTATAATGTGTTTTATATACGTTTGTTATACATCTCATGTCCAATATATAAATCATACAATGTAGATATGGGTTCACCAATATATGCTAAAAGTAATACTTGAACAAATTTTGTTAAACAATCCTATGTCTACCACTCTTCGTAACTTGAAAAAAGTTTAACATCCAATCAATGAATACCACGTCACTACTCGGGATGATACAGGAATGTGCAGTATTACTCTTATTAAAATGATAAGATTTTTCAGAAAACAAGATTTGGAAATCAAACTCAATTGATGGAATGGAATCAAGCTTAGAGTTATACCTTTGAATCTGATTTCTTCATCATCCAACTCTCCTGCCACATTTTCATTCCTATAGAAAGCCAACTTCAAACCTTGAGCATTTTGGTCTGTCAACATTTTTTTAGTCCCAGTGACTAAATGGTGTTGAGGCTAAAACTGCAGAGCACCACCATTATATCTTTTCTTCTCTTCTTTTCTTACAATATAGCTTGCCCAGAAACAATCTCTTGCAAACAGCTTCCACATTCCAAGATCATCACCTCCAAAAAGTCTTGGTCAGCTTCTTGATATGCGTCTACTCAGTCTACGAAGCCAGTAACGTACAATTTTGTTTCATTACTATGTACCAATCTTTCCATGAATAAGGCATGAACAAGGCATGAACCAAACACATCAATGCCTGAGCAGATATTAGATGCAGAACTTCAAGCAATGGTTGCGTTCATATTTGCAGCCAAAATATAAGGAAAAGTGTTATTATGCACCTGCAACGTGAAGAAACTGCTATTAAAAGACTCAGAAGTTTTAAATTAATATTTATATAAAATTGATACGGAAACTTTTTTCAGTAATGTAATTTCATGATTGGTAATTCTACAATGCGAACATTTTCCTTTACTTGTAACACAATGTGGAGAAAAAATCACTAGTATACAAAAGATAGTGACAGTGAAGTAATGAAGTTTCAAGCATAAGCCACGAAACAAATTTAATTAAATTTGAATAGAGGTTGCTTTTAAAATCACAAACAATGGTTACTAGTTGACCCGGTTGAGAGAAGAGCCAAGCTCCAGAGAACTCTTAGGCAGATAAAAATTTTAAAATGGAAGGATAAACAGGAGAGAAAGGAAGGGATTGAGATGAAGACCCAAACCTGAGAAAGTTTCATTTGGATAGAATGTGTATTCACATCATCTTAATCACATTAACCACTTTTTCCATTTGCATTGCACGACTACCCTTCACCAGAACCACATCATTACACTTCAATCTCCTCACTATTTTGTGAGAAAGGATTTCTGCACATTCAGCAACTAGTATATAATCAGCTTTAATTAAATTCATTTTCTCAGCTGCTTTAAGAAACCTGTATCCAGCAAGACCAATTAAGTCTGTACAGGCTTCACGACAATAGGTTAATATCTTCTGACGAGACTCTATTTCTACTGAGCCAAGTTCCAGCATGTCCCCTAAAATGGCAATTCTTTTACCATCACATGCAATTCCTTTTAGGCAGCTCTGGTACTAATGGGATTGGCATTATAAGCATCATTGATTATTGTGATGCCACTTCTGGCAACTTGAATCTCTGACCTCATGTGTACAGGAGCAAATTTGGACAATGATATTCCAACTTGAGCAAGAGAGACTCCCAACAGAGTTGCAACCGCTGCTGCTGCACATGCAACACGAGCCAAATGCAGACCTGGACTAGAAATAACAAATTTCACCCTGAAGATGACCCATGATGCCATTTATTAGAGTGGGGAGTATTTTAACTTGTAGACTGAGTACAAATAGTTACCAATATAAGATAAGATGTCATAGATAAACAAAGCACAAAGATATATATTTCTCACAACACATCATTACAACAAAAAATCCAGCACATGTTGGTCTTCACAAATAATTAAGAAATCAGAATTTACAAAGAAACTTGGCAAATGTGAAGGGGAGGGAGAGAATCTGGTATTTGCTCAAATTTCAAAAACAAATAGTTTTTGAAATGTCAATTAAAGCTGAAGAAGGCATCAATATGGTGTCAGATTCTGTGACTCTCAAACATGTTAAAATAACCACGTCCTTACAACTCCGTCAAGGAACTTGGTGTCCAAAAAGATTAGTAAATTTTTCAAGCTGTACAATAAAGAGGTTCGTCATGTTGCTTCCATAACGAGCAGACATGACATCAGCCTGATATAGTATGCTCTCCTATGGTCCCAATAAGCAAAAACCCAGGAGTTTCAAAACATTGGAACTTTTACTTTTTACAATTTTGATTCCGATAAGGATGAGACTGCAAAATCATAATTGACCATCAAGCAACTTCACATGTGAAACATTTAACTTTAAAAGATCCAACCAAAAGGATAATCAAAATTGTTCTCAATATTAATTTCGAATCCAAGTGACAACTTCTACTCAAACATGTACAAACAAATTCAACTAAATTTGATAGCTCCTTGATTTCACTCAATTTTCTAATTCAGATGAGAAATGTTTCAGGAGAACTTACATTTCTTTCTCTTTCTCTAAAACAACTTGAACTCCAAAACCTCCATTTGCAGCTTCTGCTGCAACCAACCGAACATCACACCCTCTTCTCTTGCCAAAGAATATCTGATAAAACCAGGGAGTAACTATCTCGTGAATCACAGGTTCTTTTTCTTTTCCATATTGAATATAAACCAAAATGAGAACAATGGATCACTATTTTCTCTCCTAATTGAACAAGCAAATTCAATGAGCACAAGGATCTAAGTTTTGACATCTCATGACAACATTGTAAAATGTTCTGCAAGATGATAGTACGTCAATCGCATCTCAGAAAGTGCCACATATTTGTTGCCCACAAGGCTAGAACAACCTCAACCCACCAACACCCCTTCCCTCTCCTTTTATAATTATGCACATTACAACACTAACCAGTAAGAAATCAACCAAGCCAATTATTAACCAATGCTTGAGTTTCCTTGGTGGATGGAATCTAACTCAATTTCCACTAATTAAGAATAATTTGAACAACTCGAAACTCCAAATCAAAATCAACAACTCAACATACCTTCCTAACACCAGGAGGCAAAGAAAGGTTTGCAACAAGAGGATCATCAGCATTCAAAACACAAACATCAACAGGCTTTGCTTCCTGAAAGATCTCCCCTTTTGCAATTGCAACATCCTCCAAACTCCCAAAACTCTCCAAATGTGAAGCCCCCACATTCAGAACCACTCGTATCCCTGGCCTAGCAATTCTTGCAAGCTCCAATATCTCTCCCTTTCCACTCATCCCCATCTCCAAAATAGCAATATCAGCATCCCTATGAATTCCAATCAAACTTAAAGCGACACCAATTCTGTTATTCCAATTCCCATAACTTTGGAACACATTAACTCCCAAACTCTTGAGAGCCAACGCTATCATACTCTTTGTTGTAGTTTTCCCCACACTTCCAGTAACTCCAACTAAGACAACACTGAAACTATTGTTTCTTGCATAACAAGCCATATTTATCAACGAGTTGACAGTGTTAACGTTGCCATTACCTTCAACTTGAACAAAACCCTTGTCCCAGTTTTTGCAAACCCGGTTTCCAATAACACCAACGCATCCTTTACCAGCTAATTCGGGGGAAATGAAGTGGTGGGCATCAAAGTGATTACCATTAATAGCAAAAAACCACTGATTTTTGTTAAGTTCTAACCGTCTGGTGTCCGTACAGACGATGCCTGGAGGACCCCATTTGAGTATTTTGCCATTGACGGACTCTGCTATCTCAGTGATGGTCCAAAGTGGTGAATTTGATGGGTTTTGAGGCTTAGTCTGGGAAGTGGGATTGGTGAAGAGGGATATGGGTTTACAATAGAAATAATTTGAAATCATGATTTCATATATGAAACCATTTGCAGAAATTTGCGCTCCATAAGCTGTCGTCACCCTTCACAATTTATCTGTTGGAAAATATTCCTTTATAGTCCACATTTATATCCAATTTACATAACAGTCATCTTCATAAAATTCTTTTATAATTAGTCAAGAAAACAGAAATTAAACCAGGATATCCCACACACACTTTCAAATAACAAGAAACATTCTCTTATTAGAAAGAGCTTACTATCTAGCACTAGGAACTTTTTTAAAATCCAAAAATATTCACACTTCTTAGTGAGAAAAAATTGTCTACATTTTAGCACTATAAACTTTCTTTTATTCAAAAATACTTATTTTTTAATATTTGAAAGTGTATTTCATCTTATTTGAAAGCACTTTCTAAAAGTATCTATTTTTGTTTAGTGTTTTGTAGCTAAGAGATATTTTGGTCTAAAAAAAATTATTTTTTACTAATTATGAAATAATTTATAAAAGTGATTCTTTTTGTAAATTTGAATTAAATATGGGTTAAAAGGAAAATTTTCGCTTATTTGTTAGACGACTCTTCCAAACTCAAGACACTTAATGTTATTATCGTCGTTTAACAAATATCAATAAAATTTGCTTAAATGGTAAATATCATAAAATTTTATGAGATTATTCTTTCTAAGCAACTTCTTTGGCTAGCAATTGAACTTAAAATGAGATCGAAATCTAAATATGTTTTCTTATATTATTTATAGAAGACTGACACTATCATACTACCGTATAGTCATTGTATGATATATTCACAGAAAATAGAGCCTCTCAACATTAAAGGTCAATCTTATTTTAAGTTGATCATTAAATTATATTTTAAGTTATTTAATCGTTTAAATACAATGACTGCACTATACAGCTACTATTTTATAGCTCCACATTTTATACAATTTCGAAATTATTTCAAGTTTCAAATATGGTTTTATGCGTAATTTTTTAATGACATTCTTGAATTTCTATTGATAAAATTCTTTTGGATTAAGAAGAAACCTTTCCTTTTTTAAAGTTTTTTTCTTTCGTTCCGTTCGTGTCTTGCATATTTTATTTTTTTATTGTGAATGCAATTATTTTGACACTTTCGGTTTCAACCAATGTTTCCAATTTGTAAAATCAATAATTTAATGGTCACTCACTTTATGTTACATAATTTTAAATCTCTGATTGTAAATTGAAAGATTTTAGCAATAGGAATAATACAGAGTTCAAATTCCTTCCATGAATTGTCAAAAATCCAAAACAATACATTGCCAAGCCATCCATTATTCAATATACATCACAATCCACTTGAAGAATAATAATAATGCAAAGGAAATTTATAGAAAGGCCAAAGGCACAATATGTGCTCAAATATGCTACTCAAAATACAAAGGTTCTTTACAAGTTTGGTCAAAAATAACAATAGTACCTACCTACCTCTAGAACTAGTAACTTTTAAAGAGTTTTGAGATCAAAAAAAAAAAGAAAAAGATACTAGAGACCTATTCTACCCATAATGCTGGCCCCATTTTCCATAGTTGCCTTGCATATACAGATTGCATGTAATTTTCCCTCTCTATGGCTTATTTGGAAATTTAAACAAATGACGGTTTGAGCATCAGACAAATTGTGCTTGGAAATAAAGCAAGCAACCTTATTCTGGCTAAAATGGAGTACCCACTAACCAAACATAAGCACAAGCAAACAGTCTTCTCTTCTCTCCTTTTGTACAATGAAGCAGCTAAAGAGCACATTACCTATGAGCAGAGGTGTGCGGCATGGGGTATGGCACTGGAGCCATGTTCATCGGTGCACCAGGAACCACTGCTCCTGGCACTGGAGCTCTCACACCATATGCCATGTGTGCTGGGGCAGGAAGATTCACAGGTGTGCCAACAGCTGAGACAAGGGGTCCTATCGGTTGGCCTATAGTTGGAGCTCCATACATGCCAACACCTGGCGGTCCAGTTGGGTGTTGTTGGGGTTGTTTGCTAGACTTTCCAGTGGAACCGCCTGCACCTGAACCATTAGTCTGACCTGTTATCGGTCCTTGCGGTGCTGAAATGTCTCCATTGTTGACACTGGTGATATCATGAATACTTGATCGCCTCCTATCTTTGTTCATAGAGTTCAAACGAATGAAGTATTTTTGTGCATGGCTTGCAACTTGTGTTGGCGTTCTTGTAACCACAAAGTTACGAGATATACTTCGCCAGTCACCTTTCCCGTATTTGTCCAAACCGAGAAGAAATAACCTGCTTGAATGAAAAAGAATTAGAACTGACCCATAAAATCAATATTGAAGCCATGACATACATAATGGAAGAACAAGGTAAAATTTGAGACAGAAAATATTAGGGCCACAGGTAAGGTCAGGTCATGCGCTACCCATATGTATATATATCATAGTATGCTACACATGCAATGAGTTTTAAGAAATATCAAATTGGCTTTAATACCATATTAAGCTACTACTTGACCCAATAGTTTAAGCTATCAGATAAGGGCCACTCATAGTATTTACGTCCTAATACTTCTCACAATGATATCACATAAAATAACATCATCAACATTAAAATAAAAACATAAAAAAAGGAAATCGTGTCCACAAAGTTAGCATGAGATAACATGTAACACCCACACAAGGCTATGGCCAATGCCTTCTCTCTTATAAATAACTATTTAGTTAGGCACCTTCCAACTAACAAACAAAGCTTCTGGTCAGATTTCCTAACACCAACCAAGGCCTTGCTATATGTGTTATTACAAGCCAAATTTCCTCTTCTCCAAGATGATAGCTGGTTGATGTTGACATGTCAGCAGCTTAACACTATACAGATTAAGCACCTTGGAGTTCACTTACCCACACAAATATACTCTTAAGAAAGTGGATTTTTCACTCAAGATTTATGAATGCTCATCATTAACTGATCACAGTGAGATGGATACACCTCATTCTTAAACTCTTATATGTTTGTTGTGTTATAGAAAGGATCTGACATATAACCCAACTCTCACCCCATTATTTATTGCATTATTTGTTGATTCCATTTCAGTAGGTGAAGAGGCTATACAATAGCCCACCATATGAAGAGTGAAACCAAAAGCTTTTCACTATTCCTACCACCAATGTTTTGAGAATTCTTAAGTAGACAATATAAACAATGGCCAAGAATGGAGAGAGCCAAGGACCAGTGGGGCTGGATGCTCCCAGAACTTGATTATAATTTCCTAGTAGGTCCTAACACATTTCCTTTATGCCCCTCCCAATCTGAAGAAAGTCACACCACCTCTTTCCTATCAAATCCCAATATACATCATTTAATTAAGCAGTCTCAGATACATAAAAGAAACACTAAAACTCATTGCAGCAATAGCCAGATACTTTTGATTAATCAAAGTAGAAAGCCCCTCATTTTTCTCATATCAATATTTTCATCCAAAAATATTTTGAAAAATCAATTATGAGAGACTAATTGATGACTAATAGTTTGATTGCACATACACAGAAAGAGATAACTAAAGGTACTGGCAATGAAACTACCATACAATATAATGTTTCTAAAAAATGAAAATGCATCAGAAACAAATAAAAATAGTAGACTATATTTAAGCTTCTATATTTATTATCTTTAGTAAATTCTTTTGTCCACATTATTGTTCTAAACAACCCCTCCAGATGAAATTCTAGAATCTGTCCCTGACAATGACACAGTATCTTCTTGGATAATGATAGTGAACCACTGACACTGGTATGTACACTCAGCTTTTTCTCATTTCTACATATATTTGTCAAAATATCTTACTTTACATTTCTAATGAAATTATCGCTCCTATTCTTACAAGATTACTTTTACCTTCCAAAAGCATACAATTACTTACTGTGCAACCCTAAATGTTTCTACTGCACAAAACATATGCCATACGCATCATTTCATAGGCTATGGATAACCAAGGAATTGGCTGAGAACTAAAAGAGGTTACCGCCAAAGCTGTTCAGCAAAACTCTTCCTCAAAAACATTTTCTCTCTTTTTTAGACCACCATCCCTCAGCTAGGGAGAAGACTAAACTGAAAATGCAGTTCCAGGACAATGGAATTATTTGATCCAATACATAAATATAATCCATTTCAAAACACTTTTCCCCCAAACAATTTACTCTTTTAAATATAGAGCTCAAATTCAGATGGACCAAACCTGAATTGGCAACTTAACTGAAAAAGTATAGGAAAATCGTTAGTGTGAATGTTTCTGCACAAACCTTTACCTGTGAAAGCTATCTAACATTTGAGTAAAAACACTTCTTACAAAATACATAGGGAAACGACATAATGATAGAGGATAAACAAGCATAAATTTAATGGCTACATGACAATAGGCATAAACTCTGATAAAGAACTGCTTGATGGCGTACATCCTAGAGGTATGAAACAACTATGTCTTACAACAAGAGGAATCATTTAAAAGCAAAAATTCTGCCAGAGCTCAAAGAAAGCAACTAATTTAGAAAACACAAATGAGATGACAAAGAAACAAAATTTGTGAGATTGATGCATTATATAACTAGGCATAACAGCTTGTAAATAAAAAATTGCATGCTGTAACTTGAATGATTAAGAACAGGAAAAACCAGTTCCTTTTTAGGAGCAACAAAGACAAGGATCCAGTAAGTTAGTTATGGATTGGAGTTTAAATTCGATATCTAAGAAAATAAGTTCCCCATATTAACTATTTCTTATTGAATAAAACCAGTTAACCTGCATAATATATTGTCAACATATTAATTAAACAATCTTCTTTAAGAAACTGCTTGTCATTTAGAGCAGTTTCAACTCATGGAACCAAGTTCTCATTGCCTAAACACGTTAGTGTCTTCAATATGGGCTAGTGCAAAGCTTGATTAAATCTACAAAAATTATCCTTTTGAGGTATATCTTGTCTAATTTTGAAGCATCTTACCAATCTAATAAAGCTATTATTATTTTCACAAGTAGGTCTACATAAAGAAAACACAGCATGCCAATAAAAAGAGAGAAATAAACAAAACCAAACTTAAAACCAAACACCAATGCTCTTAAATGCAGTAAGTACAAAAAGTGGAAAAACAGGACTGTTAAGCTGAAATTCATCAGCCATAAACAACAATTCCAACAAATATAAGAATAAGAATTCTACACATGCTTGACACCTCATCATGACATGCTAACAACAAGAACAAGACACCAGAGCAATAATTTCAATTTCCTGCCAAGCTAAAACTTTCACAAAAAGAATAGTATATTGCTCAATTAGCAACTTAAAGAATCATCATCAGTTCATCAACTTGACTCTATCAAACGACAACATCTATGCATGTTAATACTCAAAAAATCCTCGGCTACTATCCAGAACTTTCTTGAAAGATTTCTCCGTAGCATGGAGAACAAAATGCCACATCCACGACAACCTAAACTGCCTAAGCAGGAAACAGTTGGCACAGAGAAGATGTCTAATGCCTCAAAATGTGTATTCAGTCACCCATTTTCTCAATCACTGATCTAGGAGTAAACAACCTAAAACTTTATGTTAAGCCCCTAAGAGTGATGTCCAGCCGCCAGGCCAGAAAACAGGCACTCATCCACTTCAAATGAGAATTCTGATGTTGATTTCAAAAAAAGTAATTTCAGAATATTTTACTAAATTATCTATGACCTTGTCTCCATGTGATAATTTAATGTTCACATTAAACATACATCTTCTCTTCGCCTGATAACATCGTAATAAGTATGATAGGGTCCCTTGAAAGAAGTAACTAATTTGCACATAGATTGATTGCACACAAGGAAAGATCCTGCTCAATCATCAAATTCTACTGTTATTTCAATTCCAAGACATTTTATAAAAGAGATCTGCACACATTTTGAACCAGATTAGCCACGATATAAACAAGTTCAGTTCAAAAAGCTTGTCTATATGATCTGAATTTAAATTAGCATTATTCTGATAAAAAGATTAATTGTTTTTGAGCCTGAGATTTAAGGCTTCAGAATTTATTACCAAATCAGGTGTGCACTCACAAGCATGCCATCTCTTCCTTGGTATAGGATACCCCAGTTAGGACATGACTGTAAATTTCTATGTTGCTAATATGTATCACGAGAATGGTTGTTTTTGCTCCAACTAAATGGATTTAAATCCATCATTAGATTGAAAGTATCAAATCTTTGTTAATAAAAGGGACAAACTTTAAAGGAAATGAATACAAAGAAGCACAGAACAATCTGCTACCTATGGCTTAAAAAGATGAAGCAGCGGTTGTTCTTAATAACGCATTGTTCTTGAATTTCCACTACCATGCTCAAAGCTCTATGGTCCCCCATTCAGGATAAACTCCTAACTCCAAAACTTAATCCATAGGTTTCTAGTGAAACAATTTGACTTTTGTCACTCCAATGTTTACTTTAAACTGGTAGTTCCCATCAAGTTCATCATACAAAAGCATAGATTCACTAGAACGAGGCACAATACCTGCTATAGTTATTTTTACACCAATTATCTCCACTTTTCATAAAAGCATTTCACTTTCCATTCTTTAAATACTATGGGTCAAAGATAATTATGAGAATAGTAAAATTTTAATTAGTAAATTGACAGCAAATAACCTCTAAATTGAACAACTCTGAGTCAAAGTCTATTTAGCACAGTATCCTAGTCAGCTACCATGTTAAATATGAAAGTCAATATTTTCATTTTTCTTTTATAATCTTCTTTCTTTTCTTCTTTTCTTTTCCCTTTTTCCTTTCCCCTTCTCCTTACAAAAAAAATAAACCTCAACTGAAAGAAGTGTTTCATTATCCAAGAAAAACCAAATAGCATCTCTCATTTCTGAATGCGCATGTGAAATGGTAATTTTGATATGGTGCAAAAAATAAAAGGAGATGACAAAAATCTCTTGCAAACAAGAAAATATTAAAGCAAAAAATGTAAAA
>CM040443.1:18592246-18686535 GCA_022749755.1 Azadirachta indica
AAACTAGTATTTCAAAAGAAACTATCACGGCTTCAAATTGATGTAAGAACTCTATATGCAGAGAGAAGATATTCATAGAGTTTAAGGTCGAAATACCTCAGCCCATGATGGTTCTAAATCGGTAGCTCCTGTCAAGGTGAATGTAAAATAAGTAAATAGCATATTATGGCTCTCAGTATTACAATAGAAAAGACCAATTAAAAGAATCCCAAAGCATAAGCTTGGCTTGAAATATACTAAAATGAAAATGGTAAAAGTAGTAAATTCTACAACCAGCCTTGATTTGAAACCAAATGTGAACTGAAAATAATCTAAAAGCAAAAGATATTCTTTTCAAACTTAAAAGAGTTAAGAATACGCTAGAAGCTTGAAGAAAAAGAACTACTTAAATGGTGTTCTTAAACACATATTGTTCTGTTAGACTGATAGGTGGCGAATTCAAACTTCTGTTCAAATATAATACACGAAATAAAAAAAGAGGGAACAAGCATTTTGTCATACGAGCTGCTGCCTTCAATGCACTCCATGCATCCCCAATTTCTAGTAAAACTTGTGCCTTTTGTTCTTGCAAAACTGCATTTTCAGGCATCAAATTAAGGGCAGCCTCCCACTTCCCAAGTGCCTCCCGGTATTTCCCTTCCTTCAAAATGAATGTGCTATAATGGTGAATTGATACAATCATGTGGATCCAAAAAGAACATAAAAATAAATAACCAAGGGGACCATCATTTACAGCTACCTCAAATTATGGCATCGACACGTGCAAACCAGCAAAAGAAAGAGACACAAAGACATGATTGGGTTGCAATAAACAAACATTATTAGTAAACTAGGATATATAGGGGGGAAAATTTGAACTTTGAGTCAAGCAGTAATGATACAATACCCTTTACCCAACACACCATATATTTTCTTCGAAGAAGCTTACTAGCTTATCAAGGAAGAAGAATCAAGTAAACAAGAAAAAGATGATAACACTTAAAATTATAGTCAGCAAACTGCTAGCTAGTAGCACAAGACATACAATTCCTTTGGTTTTGAGTAGAACCAAGTTTAAAAAATAAAAATGAAAACAGGGCGCACTCATTTTATTAATTCATGTGAACACTTCCACAATTTTCAGTTGGGTCAGCACAAACGATTTCTATCTTCCACAAGCACACAATACCCAGTTGAATCCTATTCCCTAAACAAATCGATCAACTAAACCGAGATATATACATTTAACACAAAATTAATAAATTTTCTCTTCAGACAGAATTCTACACAACAAAAAGTTAAAGTTTTTAAGTAAAAATAATACCTCGGCGAGCTTATTTCCTTGGGCTTGGAATGATTCGGAGAGTCGCTTACTATCCAAGGGCTCTTGATTTTCATTCTTATCCTCCTTCTTCAGCTCTGAATCAGTTTGATGCTCTTGGTCTTCTCGGTCAAAAGGGAGATTTGGGTATTGCGGCAATGACCGCTTCTTGCTGCTTTTGTTTTTGTTCCACGTTAATTTCATCTTTGTGCTCAGTTTCTCGGCAACCGACGGACAAAACAGCAAAACATGTTCGGAAACAGAACTTTCGTAATTTCTTTCTTCAGCGGTTCAGCTCTTGTCGGTTAACATGGACCTTTGGGCTTGCCAGTTCAGTAACAGTGGCCCAATTGCTTTAATTTTGACAGTGTCTGTCAAATTTCATCGGCTGGGCCACCAAAACTCAACACTCACCACCGAGCCCAACTTGAAGCCCGTTGTAACACTTCTTTTTAATTAACCAGTAGGAAATTAAGATATAATATAAAACTAGAAAATTTATAAACAGTGGTTCTTAGAAAATAAATTAAGATATCATTTTTCATTTTAAAAAATTATTTTTATATTACACTATCAAATACAATTTTGAAAATATCATTTTAAAACATTATTACTATTAAAAATATTTTTTGTATAATGATACCACAAACGTCCATAATAATTATAATTTATACAATCATAGTATAATAATATTATTTAACTATACGTATACTTTATTTATTCAACAATTATATATGATAACAAAATCATATAGGCTATTCTTTTTTTTTATCTAAAATTTGAATAGATTTAAAATATAAATAAATCTCAATATATAAATATGAATAATTTTGAATAATATTTTTTTTTTATCACGTTTGAGTATAAATATATAAAAATAATATTTTTACTTATCATATTTTTTTATAAATAATTAAGATAAATATCATATATGAGCACATAAACAAATTTTATAAGAGTATTTTATCTTTTTACAACTAAAAAATCTATTTAAATTTTAAATTTCAGCAGTAAGTTATGAATATAATTACAAAATTTTCAGTATTTTAAAAAACAAATATCATAAAATATTTCTATGACTCAAATTAAATTATATCAAATTTTAGATTAAAAAACAATTAAGCACGTAATATTTAGTTGATTTTGACAAAACAAAACAATTAACATTGGCAAAGATGTTGCGCTAAACGTGAATGCTTAGAAACTTCATTAACACGTGACATAAAAGAACTGAACACGTGGAGTGTTGCTGTTGCGTTATTAAATTTTCCTAGAAAAACTTGAAGTGGAAATTGTCAGAAGAAAAAAAAAAAAATATATATATATATATATGAAGACAGATTCATTTTTGTCTCTATCTGCTGCATGCAAGTCGCAAACCCAAAAGTTTCCAAGAAACTCTTCTCTATCTGCTCATCACCATTTATCCTTTCTTTTTTTATTTTTATATTTTTATTTTTAATTGATTAATATTTCTGTTAATTAACTGACCATCAAGATCTTATTTCTATTTGTTTAATTCTATTTATATTTGTTAAGATTTATATTTACATATTAATATTAGTGTATGAAATTCAACATTCTGTAGACAGGAAGAAGAAGACGAAGAAGACGAAGAAGAAGAAGAAGAAGAAGAAGATTAGTATATTGACAAGAACTGGAAGCAGCAGGATAATGGAGAGTGGTCCTGTTTCTTCTGCATTTCCATAAAAAGTCTCCACTAACAACACGTTTTTGTCTCCAATAATTCTATCTTTCACTATCACTAACAACATCTCATTACGTCATTATCAAATTAAACCATATACATATATTAATTACGATATTAAACCTTTTTTTTTTCTTTTATTATTTATTTTGTTTTTCTTATATGGACACCCTTCATATACATTATATTCTTAAATGGTTACCTCATTGAATACAAGATATCATTTCCTACCCCACAAATTAAAGTTATTGCCTAGTTAGCTTCGAAAGCTCTTACACATGAACAAAATATGTTGTTGGCTCGCTAGCTCAAGTTGGAAAATTATAAAACACACTATGGAAACATATTTTAGAAAATGTAGCAAAAATCACAACCATTCTAAATGAAACAATGATTAAATCATTAATTTTCTATATCTACCAAACATTTTGTTTTAAGTTCAAGTTGGTATGATATAGCTAGAAGTACATATGCATTTTTGAGCATTGCAATAATAGCTATAGATGTTATAAAGTAGAGAAAAGACTAAGAACTTTAATAATTGAATTCCTTTTCACTCTTACATTTGGGTTTTTTGATGCATTTGGACATTATGATCCAAGCAATATATTCCAATTTTCGTATTATAGATGTGGGTCACATTGGTTTTGGATTGTTATCGGTTTCACAACTTGTTTGCAAACCGAAAGAAAGAAATCTATGAATAAAGCAACTGCTTTCAAAGGCTTCTGCCCTTATCCTAGCTACCTATGTTGTCTCTAACTTAATTCATACGCTAATATGATGATTTAAAGCCTGAAAGCCAACTCCCAACAATATCAAATCACCTAATTTCTAGTCTTTATTACTCTCGAATTTCATCATTTCATGGGTTTCAACTGTATATATCTTACATCTTTTTAATTTTTTCGTTATAATTTTTAAATTAATGTTATATTTTTTACGTTTTCTGAATAGATGACCTAAAATTTATTCTGTTTTATTTGATTACTATCTTAGTTCATCTCAATTAATTAATTTCCTCTAGAGAATATCTGGCCATTAATGATCTCTTTGTTTTTAGTTTAAAATCCAAAGGAGACTATCCTAGTAATAATAGCTTTCCATTTTTATTTTTAAATAATTTGTTATTAAATGTCACTTGGATGGTCCACCATGTGCTGAAGCAAAAAGATGTTTATTTAGTTTCTGAGAGAAAAAGAGAAAAAGAGAAAAAGAATGCACATTAACCAGTTCTTCAGGTACAAGAATGTTTGCTGGATAGGGCCAAGGGTCCCATTGATTCATGATCTTTGAAGACAAAGGATTAATAAGTAGTTGAAAATTATAAAGTACAAAAAGAATTCATTTTTCAATTTTCTTTTTGTTTTATAGATGCTATTTGTATATTGTCATACAGCAAATAATTACTGTTTTATTTGTTAACATTTACTTTTTTTTGTAAGTGTTTATAGAGTTTTTATTTTATCTACTACTTTAAGTTTTTGGATTAAAGAGTTTAAGACCACTATCACATACGTAATTTATTATTTTTATTTCTTGTTTTTATTATAAGTTCAAAAAGTAAGATGAGAATATAGATCCAACTATTACGATAATTTAAATCAACAAATGAAATTACTTATTTGACTTTTTAATTTCATCCGAAAAATTACAAACCTACTTGATAAAATTTTTATTCTATTTGTCATAATGTAATCATAAATATGCAAGAACTTAAAATATCTCTAAAATTGAGAGGCTGTAATTTTTAATCATGACTTATAACATAAAATAAATGACTATTTGAAGGTATAAATATTTTGTAGTGTACATTAATATTGATTAATTAATAAATAAAAATAATATTTATCAATCGTTTTACTTAGAATTTTTTAAAAAGTTTAAGATTAAATGTAATAATCTAAAATAATCTATTTTTCTAATTAATTGTCTTAAAAAAATCTCTCTAATAGATTCAAAGATGAATTCAAACAAAGCAAAAGTAGAACCAAAACCCACCAACAAATGTAATAGCTGGGGCCAATGGGAAAAACATTACAACAAGTTCTTGGAAACATCTCTGCATATTTTACATTGAAGAAAATCAATGAAATGGAAGCAGTCAATTTTACAGATTGTGATGGGTGTCTTTCCATTCCCATCAAACAAAATTTTTTTTTCCCCCTTAAATTTCCCAACACCTCCAACAATATCAATCCTTTTCTCCCATCAATTTCTTTGAATTCCTTTCTAATGAAATTCAAAATTTGCATTTATTAAAATATCATTTTTAACTAGATTTTAAGAGAAAATATTGAGATTATTTGTAATTGAATCTAAGTATGAGAGAAAAATATTATAAAAAAAATCTTTAATTCTTTGTGATTTTAACATAAACATCTTTTTTTTTTTTTGGGTATTTTCTATTTTTATGTAAATCTTCGACCATTACTTATTTACAAAAATTTTGAATGAAAGTAAAAATTCAAACAATGTCTCAACCCCTAATATTGTTGATACAAATTTAATTAATTCATGTTCAGAGTTTAAAAGGGAATATTAAGTAGGACTTCATTTCTGAGAGGAAAGAAAATATTAGTCCATAAATTTTCCTGGAAAAACTTTCTGTGGAAATTCATTGGATTGAGAAGAAAAAACAAACAAACAAACGTCATCTCAGTTTGAAGAGGAATTCTCTTTTGCAAACCCGGCTTCAAACTCCCGCTTCCACTATTCATTTTATCGAAAGTTTCCCAGAAACTCTTCTCTGTCTCCTCATCATCCTTCATTTTTAATTTTTCAAAACTAATTTTTTCTGTTAATTGCCTATCAAGACCTTATTTGTATAATTAATTGTATTTATCCAAATTTCTTTTATATCAATATAATTTTAGATGTGTATTAGTATTATTATGTATTATACGAACGAAAATTTTATATTCACATCACATAATATCTATTTTTAATTCAAAGAGTTTTATTTTTATAACTAACCCAATTACGGTTTGGTTTGCTTGTTTTCCTTACAAAATAAATAAAATTTTCGGTTTTTTGGTTTGAAATTTAAATAAATTTAAAATATGAATAAATTTAAATATATAAATTTGAATGATTCTGAATAATATATTTATTTTTTATTTATCAGGTTGAGATATAAATATCTTAAAGCTATTAATGTTAGTTATTATATCCTTATATATAATTAAAATAAACTCTACATATTCGAAAATAAATATGTTTTAAAGTGTTTTTTTTTATTTAACACTGAAAATTTTGGTATTTATGTTTGAATAAAATAGGTTTAAAATTTTAACTTAATCCTTAAGTGTGAAATCGAAATAAATTTTTTAGTTATAATGAACTAAAATAATTTAATAAAGTTGATTTATTTTGTAATATATAGAGTTTATTTTAATTATTTATAAGGATATAATAAGTCATATTATTCAAATATTTATATGGAAATGTAATTAACAAAAAAACACATATTATTCGAATCATTTAAATTTATATATTTTAAATTTTTTCATATATTTAAGATGTATTCAAATTTTAGATAAAAAAATAAACAGACCTTTTAACGTTAAATTAAAAAATTTTAACTTATTTTATTTAAATATATAATTATTAAGTTTTTTAATATTAAGTTAGAAAACAAACACCTTAAAATATTTAAATTATTGAAATTCAATCGTATTAAAACTTAAAACTTAAAAAAAAAAAAAAAAAAGCAGCCCATAAGTTGAAAGTCTTCAATTCAATTTTCACTCAGTTTGTGAATTCAAGATTCAATACAAGAAGAAGAAGTAGAAGAAGACTAGGAAAGTGGTTGTGAAGTGGGGGCTTGCTTTAATTTCTTCTTCATTTCCATGAATACATTGTCTTCATGAACATCAACTTTTCTCTTCAATAATTTTCCTTTTGAGACACTTGTAAAAATCTCAATGCCTCTTTCGTTCCAAATACTTTATGATATTAGACTGTTTTCTTTTTTATTATATTCGTGAAACGTTACCTAACTAAATCTAAGATTTTATTTTCCACCTATCCCACAATTTTTTTTAATATTACATATTATATAAAGAATTTATTAATATTATCTTTATTAATACTTAATCTGACATCGTTTAAAAATTTATATTTGATTTAAATGAAATTACTTTTAATTTAAAAAATTCTATTTACATTCAAATACAATAAATCCTGCACATAATAAATAGTCTCACAAATTTTACAGATTACACGGTTCAAAATTTAAGAAAAATTTTATGTTATGACCACCCAAACGAAACTTACCGTACAAATTAATATCGCCTAATTAGCTTGAAAAGCTGATCTTACACATAATCATAACATATGAATATAGCTGGTGGATATTCATCATTGAGCATTTACAGTTATAGCTATAGATGATAAAAAGGCTTAGGAAAGACCAAGAGCTACAGTAATGAACTTGCTTCTTTTTCAGTTATTCCAATTTCCTTATTATTATGTGGGTGACGTTGGTCGTAGAGTGTTGCCCACTTCACAAGTTCTTTGCAACACAAAAAGAGAAATCAATTCATAAAATAGAGCTATTTTTTTACAAGTACTTGACCTCAATCTAGCTAAGTTCGTGCCTTTATATATCATGATGTGATGAATTAAGGCCAAAACACAAGTCCCACGGCACAACATCTAATCGACAAATTAATATTTGTCTTTCTTGCATGCGTCCTCTCAAATATCATCTCAAAATGATTGTGTGTTTTTTTAATTCTTTTATTATAAATTTTAATACTTTTATTCTTTCAAAATATATATATATATATATGTATATAAGTAACAATCTCATATTTTTTATATATATTTATATTCATTTATATATTATTATATTAATATATTTTTAACGGTTAAAATTATATTTATATATTCATTAATTATACTCTATCAATTATATATTAATTACGTATACCAAATTTAATTTTAATAATTAGAAATATATAAATTTAATAATTTATAAATATATAAATTTATATAAAAAAAAATATAGGATGAATAGTTGATGTAATCTTTATTTATATATATATATATATATATGTATGTATGTGTGTTTTTGGTGCATTTTTTAAAAAGAAAAAAAGATTAAACAACAGTTGTAAAATGTAAAAAAAAAAAAAAAAATCGATTCGTTTTAAATTCTTTTGTTTTATATATAATATTTTATATATTGTCAGTTATCGAACAATGTTTTTATAATTTGTTTTATCTAATAATTAAATTTTTTTGGATCAAATCGTTCAATTAATATAATATAGTCGATTAAACCTCTCACATCTTCACTTTGTTTAATTTTCATTAAATTCACGTCACATAAAAATTAATACTAGTAGTAAGCAATTAATTATTAGAAGGGCATTGGTTGGTTTGAAATTTCAATGTGATCAACGGCAGTAAATGACAATAGAGTGTATAGTTAATTATTATATATCATATTATATCCTCTAACTTTGGTTTAATTTGATGTGACATTATAAACTTCTGTGTCATATCCCATTAAATAATGTCAAAGTTTCATGATCACTTAATACTATGTACACAAAGGTACGATTTTATTAATTAAATAATTACCTTGAAAGTTAGATTTTCATCTTTCCCTAGCAATCAATTCATAAAGTTTTTGTTAATAATTAATCCATTATTTTTAAGGATGATCAATTTTAATGATGATCAAATTGATGGTTTGATTGTATTATACTAAGAAATTTGAAAAATACATAAAATAAAATTAATAAAAATATTTTTTTTTCATATTGATGTGATGAAATATCATTTTTCAATATTTTATCTTTAAATTTTAAGATAAAATATTGATCAACTAAACTATTCTTTCATAAAAAAAAAATCAACTTTAAATTACATATTTCTATGACTATTTACATTAAAATTATAATACATTATCGAACTTATAAGATTTACTCTCAAATTTTTTTTTCTCTTTTATACGATGAATCAATTGTTCTTATTAACTTAAATTTATATATTTAAGGTTAAGTGTAACTCTCAACTTATTTCTCTTCAAAAATGAATTCAATTAGAAACAAGATTAACAGATTATCCAAATTCACCAACATATGCAATAGCAATTTATCAATTGTGAGAATAAAAATTTCACAAGATCTCAACCACTAATATTGTTAATATAAATCTAACAAAATTCATAATTAAAATTCAAAAGAGAATATTATTTGGTGTTAAGTCTAAATAATACTTGATATGGTCAAACTTGACCAAAATGAAAATTTTATTTGAGTAAGTTTATGCCTTCTTGGGCATGGAAATATCCAAGAAACTCCCTAGTTCTAAATTAATAGTAATTAAAATACTTTACAATAATTTACATTTTAACCCTAATAATTCTTGGTAATTAACTATTGCAAAATTAGAAATAAATTAAAAGGATGTGGAAGGAAACTCAGAATGTTTTTGTTGTTGGCCAAACTTTCAAATGAATTATGAATATGATCAGTAATTTTGACCAAGAAAAAGAATAGGTCATTGATTTTGACCATGTTTGCTTTGTTTATGATACCAACACGTAGCATTCTTAATTATCACTTGATGATACAGTCAAATTGGAAGAAGTAAAGATAAAACACTAAAATGTATGTTTATATATTTTGAAAAATTCTTGAAAATATTTAATATTATTCATTAAGTATTTTAAGAGTTATATCACATTTTAGTACGAACATTTTTAAAACAAGTAGTCAAATACATTAATGACCGCTATATTGCCTAATTTACTACTTACATAGAACTAATTAATAGGCCAAATGGACTTTTAGTAATTTAGATTCTTTACTAATAATCAATTAATTATAATCAAAATTTGTCCCAAAAAAAAAAGAGACGTACACAATTATTTATTATTATATCATTACCATTTACACAAAATTTTATAATATTTTAAAAATTAAATATATTAATATAAATATAAAATTTATATTTGAACTTCTGTATTCCATGTATATGTATATTTTGGGCAACATCACTACATTAATATTTTTATAATAGTATTTATTTTATAATTTTTTCATGAGTGGCACGTTACTTAAATTTCGAGAATGCAAATTTAAAAAGAGAGAATATTTATTACTCCTTCTTTTTTAGTTAATGTCTCATTACTTATAATATTTTCTGTAATATTCCATTACCCTTTTAAATTTCAATTTAGACCTTTAATATTTCTAACATTTTCGACTTTATCATTTGTAAATCAATTGAACTAAAAGATAAAATAAAAAAAAAAAAAGAATCAGCAGATGATAGGATATTAGACAAAATATAAAGGGATAATAAGATATTAGTTAAAAAAATAAAGTAGTAATAGACATTTGCCTGTTTAAAAAGAATAATATTATTTATATAAAAATAAATAAATAAATTTCTAAACTATTATAATTTGACATAATTGTATGTACCATTATATGAATCATAGAACGTGTTATTCATCAATTAGAAGAAAAATGAGACAAGGGAATCTATTCATGCCGTTAGCCAACGTACTCAAAATTAACCGTATCTTATACTTGTTTGAAAATGGAATAATAACATTTTACATCCCTAAATTTTTTTAAAACAATAAATATGAACATACTTTGATAGTTTTAATAAATTAATTTCTACTTTTAGTCGTTTGGCTCTTATTACTCTAATAGGGATTAAATTGTTATAATTGTTAAATTATATACAAATGTATGTTTCAACAAAGTATAGGGATATGAAAGATATTATAAATTTGCTTTTTTGTAAAGTATGCCGTAAATTCATCAGGCTGCTTGGTGAGTTCTCTCCACCTGTCGCTTTAATACTTTTACGAAAATTCCAAATTTTTTTTTATAAATAAATCATATTTTTTTTAGGGACGAATAATTTTTATAAATAGATAAGAGGAGTGAAAAGAGAGAGCTGTAAAACCAAACAGAAGCAAAAATGAGCAAGCCATGCGAAGACGTGAGCTCGAACAAGAAGGAACCAGGCGGGGAAATGGGCAGAGCCACCACAGAGCCACGGTTCAAGCCAAAGAAAGGAAGTGTGATTCCAGCGAGAAGAAGGTCAGTGAAGAGAATGATGTTTAATGAACTTGTTCAATCTCTTGCTTCTGTCTTTGGTTCAGTGAAGAAACCGGTTTCAGCTGCAGCACCAGAAGCTTCAAAAGTTAATGAGAAGGCTGTTTTCCCATACCCATAATCAGTTTTTGATTTTCTGTGTTGTTTTCTTTCTGGTTGTACCCGAAGTTCATTTAAACTCTTGGGTTTCACTTTATATTATCAATATTTGGGGAGAATTATCTGTTTCTCTTTCTCCTTTTCGTGAATTTCTTTGCTGTACTGAACTTCTTTAAGTTCACAAATTTGGAGCTTTCAAACTTTCTTAGGAGCCCATTTTTTGCTGCATAGTACTGCAAAAACAAAGGTTTCCTGTTTTGATTACTATAAACCACAAAAACAGAGTAGGTTTGTGGAGTTCAGGAAACTCTCAAAGAAATCCAGAAAATTTTCAAAAAAATTTTCTATTTTCATTTAAAAGAATGTTGGTGTTTTGTTTTGATAGAGATGTTTTACGAAAATGGAAAGAAAACTGTCGGGCTTGAAACTGAATATGATAATTTAAGCACCCAACAGAAATAAGGCAAGATTCTTGTAACCGTTAATGCGTCATTGTTTCTTCTTATATGCAGTAATTTACAGGTTTTTGACGATGATTTTTATTGTTCTTGTTTGAGCTTTCATTCAACAAACTGGGTTTCACTTCAATTTCATAAACTTTTGTGGCTTGTGAATTCCCAGATGACACTAATTAAGCCTTGAAACAGCAAAAACAGAGGATACCCTGTATGATTGAGCAGATAGAAGAATTAATTTACCCCAAATGTTGAATAAATTTGAGTCTTTTATCACAAAAATGATTTTTTTTAAGTTTAATTTTAGGTGTTTGATGAATAGCAAAAGAAGATTGTCTATTTACTTTGTTCAATTTGGTAGTTGCGACTTGTAGGTGAGTTTTTTCTGAATCCATTTCCCCAGATAATAATAATATTATTAAATAATAATAATAATAATAATAATAATAAATAATAAATAAATATTAAACTATCCACCCTACCCTATCTAAACATTTTTTCTAAAATATATGAAAATAAAATGATTATTGATATGGCAACAAAGGTGGCAATCATGCCAGTATCCTTTAAAAACCGTGCTAAGAATTAAAAAACCCCATCCTAACACAAATGTTAAATAAGTTATAATCGTATTATTCACTTAACCTTTTTAATATATATTATAATATATTTATAATATTATTTATTAAAATACTAATCAAATTTATTGTAAATAAAATTAAACATTTTTAAATGATAAAAAATATAAAATAAATTTATTTAATTAAAATGAATTAACATAATATAATTACTCAAATAATTAATTATTTCATTAATAAATTTTTGTGTTAAAATTTTTAAATTTAAACATATAAATAGTAAACGTATCGTTTTTTTAACCAAATTTATATATTTGCGCTAAATTTATATTATATAATTATATCTTAAAACAAAATAGTCGAGTTATGATGTGTTCCACGTCTTTAGATCATTGTATTACACTATGCAGTTCAACAATTTCGTACAACTGTAATAACACTAGCCTGGAAGATTCTTGCAATGGACAAGACAGAAACGGGATCATAACATTTGGACGTCTATTTTTTTATCTATTTTGATAATAAATATGTAATTTACTATTTATACAAATAGGTCCTAAATTAATCTTTTCAATTACATAATTATCCTTTAATTTTGAGCTTGAGTGATGGATCATAACTTTAATTTTGAGCTCAACACTAGAGAGTATTTCCGTCATATTGAGAGCAATTAGGGACCAATTTGTCATAAATGGAACAACTATGTCCTTATTTATGAAAATGTAAAAATGTCAAATCATACTCGGCCGCGCGTGAGATCCACTACAACTTGCTTAACATAGGCACATGTGAAATCCACTCCTGGCCCACGTACGTATCTAATTTACAAGTCTAATCTGACACGTTTTCTATCTCATTGCCCTTTTCTAGGAACAATTGAAAAAAATATTAAAAAAAAAGAAGAAGAAGAAGTAAGCACATGTTCTTTTCTTTCTTCCTTTTTATAATTTCACATGTAAATTTTCATTTTGAAATTATGTATAGATAATTTGATGTTTTTTGTATATTATGAGACATACCCCATTCTTCTTAATTAAAAATGGATCTGTTTTATTATAACTTTTAATTCTTATATTCTTTGATGTGTATAAAAAATTTACCATTACTTTATTCTAATATTATATATATCTTAAGTTATCAATTAATTTCTTCCAAAAAAGTAAGAGCGACAACTTGTGTAAATAAATTATATTTTTGTCATGTTATTAGTAAGTATAATAAAACTTTTAATCAACATAAATATAATTTATTTATTAATCGTGTTAAATATTTGAATGTAAATATGACCCTATTTATTAATTTGGTTTAAACAAAATCATGTTCGTACAAAGACATAATTTATTTAAACGTCACTATTATTTATTAGGATTAAATAAAATAAGAGTTTTTAACTTTTAAATTTTCATTTTTTAGTATTTTTTTTACATTTATATATTAAGTTTGTTTGCCCAATGAGTTTGGGCAGAATAATGTAAAAAAATTTTCATTTTAAATATTTTATAAATATAATAAAAATTAATATAATAATATTAAATGAATTATAAATATATTTTAAATGAATAAATAAATTAAAAAAATTAAATATAAATATGACACGATTATTAAATGGATAACATAAATACAATACGATTATTATTTATATTAATTTTTTTTAAATCAAAACATATTTAATCATGTCCTATAGTCATATTTTTTAACCCAAATTGCCAACCCGCAATGAATATTAAACAACAAAGATATCTTCATTATTATCTTTCTTTACCTTTTAGTTTTACGTCAAAGGAGGCTTTCCAAGCGATACCTAGCTTTCTTCTTTTTATCTTTGAATAACTAGTTAATACATGTCCTTTAAATGGTCCACCATGTGCTTAAGCAAAAAGAAGTTCATTAATTGGTGAGATTGTTGGCTAGAGAGACAAAAGAAGAAAGCAAAACAAAAATACAAAACAAATCACTTCATTAATCTTATATATAATGTACAAGAATGTTAGCTAGTCAAAACTAGGGCCACCTCGATTCATTATCTTTGAAGAAAAAGGATTGGAAAACAAGTGTAAAGTACAAAAAGAATTAATTTTAATTTCAAAAATAATTATAAAGTACAAAAAAAATTAATTTTAATTTCCTTTTTATTTTTGATATATATATATATATATATGTGTGTGTGTGTATCTATCTATGTATGTATGTGTGTGTATTTGTGTGCACACGCTCTTCATATATTGGTCTTGAAAATATACTTAAAGTTTCATTTGGACTGAATACTAAATATGTGTACATAGTCAAAGTTTCATTTCAACTAAATAAATTGATTGTTCGGTTATTTGTCATAAAAACCAAACTTCTACACTTTGTGCATTAAAATTAAAAACATGTCTTTAAATTAATATTAGTTTGAAGTTATCCATGACTTAACATATTACTTTAAAAACAAACCAACTTTAAATAAGTGGATTTTATTAATCTAAAATATACAAATTTAGATTAATAAAATCCACTTATTTAAAGTTGGTTTGTTTTTAAAGTAATATGTTAAGTCATGGATAACTTCAAACAAGAATCTCTCCACTTATTTCCTTCGAAATGTCAATTCAATTATTGAAACAAGACAAAATGATTACCCAATTAATTCATTAGCATATGCAAAAATAGCAAGGCCAATTTGAAAACCTTTATTACACGAGTTCTTGGAAACAACAGATTTGGCCAATTCTCATTGACCAAAATTACATGGAAGTAGGTAATCTCACAAATTAAAGATTATTTCTAACAAGATTTTGAGTATGAAGAAACAAACACTAAAATGATTTCTTCTATTGATTAAGGTAGTACTGTTTATCCTTTTATCTAGAATTTGAACGAATTTAAAATTTAAATAAGTTAAATATAAAAATGTCAATGATTTTAAATAATATATTTATTTTTTTATTTATCACATCTAAATATAAATATTTAAAAATTATAACTTTAATTATTATAAAATTATAAACTATTAAAGTAAACATATATATTAAGAAATAAACATATTTTATAAGTATAATTGTTTAATATAATCACTAAATTTTTAGTATTAAATTGAAATAAAAAATACTTATAAAATATCTAAAAGAATGAAGTTAAACTATATTATAGCTGAGACTAAAAAAACAACAAATAAATACCGATCCCAATAATTTAGTTTGATACAAATAATTGTAATGTAAATATTTGTCCTTTGGCTATTTGTAACTTTCTTCCTTTTACATCAAAGGAGGCTTTCCAAGTAATAGCTAGCTTTCTTCTTTTTGTCTTTGAATAACTAGCTAATACACGTCCTTTCAATTTCAATGGTCCTTCATGTGCTTAAGCAAAAAGATGTTCATTAATTGGTTAGAGAGACAAAAGAAGAAAGCAAAAAACAAAAAACGAAAACAAAATAAATCACTTCATTAATGTTATATATAACGTACTAAAATGTTAGCTAGTCATATATAACCAGGATCACCTTGATTCATTATCTTTAAAGACAAAGGATTGAAAAACAAATAGTAAAGTACAAAAAGAATTCATTTTAATTTCCTTTTTGTTATATACATATATGCTATTTATATATTAATCTCAAAAGTATAGTCAAAGTTTCATTTGAACTGAATACTCTATGTGTATACATAATAGTATAATTAATTGTTAATTAATTACATTAAAAGTTAACATTTTTATTTTATCGTATTAATGAATTCATGAAGTTTCTATTAATAATTAACTTCAATATTTTAATGAATAAATTAAAAATTTTATATTTTGTTATTGTTAATTTGAATTAATTATTGAAATTAAAAAATTTCTTTTAAACTAGTATTAATTCGAAATTATCGATTCTTTAACTTATTACTTTTAATTCTCCACTTTAAAACCAAACCAACTTTAATTTATTCGGTCTTATAATTTTCAATACAAGACAAAATATGAATTCGATTATTAATTTACCAGCACATATAAGTAATAGCAAGGCCAATGTGAAAAGCTTTATATACAAGTTCCTGGAATAACACATTTGGCCAATTCTCATGGACCAAAATTACATGGAAGTAGGCAATCTCACAAATTAGAGATTATTTCTAATAAGATTTTGAGTACGAAAAAGAAAATACTAAGGTAGTGTTTATAATTTTATTCGAAATAAGAATGAAATAAAATTCAAATAATTTTAAATAAAAATTTCAATAATTTTAAATAATATATTTATTTTTTTATTTATCACGTTTGAATATAAATATTTGAAAACTATTAATTTAACCATTATATATTATAAATAAATTTGTATTTTAAGAAATAAATAAATATTTATAAATGTGTTTTAAAATTATAATTACAAAGATTTCAAACTTTATCGTTAAGCTAAAATTTTTTAATTATTCACATATAATTATTAATTTTTTAGTGTTTAATTGAAAAAAAGAAAACTTATAAAATATCTGAACGAATGAAATTGAATTGTATTATAACTTGACCAAAAAAAAAAAAAAAAAAACCTAAACACTAACCCCCCAATAATTTAGTTTGATATATAAAATTTTAATGTAAATATTTGTCCTTTGGTTATTTTTAACTTTATTAGCTATAATTTTCTTATATCGTTTGCAAAAGTATGGAACGAGATTAAACATTTCACCAGATCTCAATCACAAATATTACCTATACAAATTTAATTAATTAATCATCAAAATTCAAAACGAAATATTATGCATAGTTTTAAATCTAAATAATATTTTCTTCCAAAAAAATCTAAATAATATTTCATATAGTCAAAATTGACGAAAGTGACATTGCTAGTTAATTAGGTTACATGCTTCCTTAGCCAAGGAAATGCCCAAGAAACTTACTATTTATAAATTATTAGTAATTAAAATGCTTTAAAATAATTTACATAACCCTTATAATTCTTGATAACTAAATTGTCGTATTATCAAATTACAAAATTAAAAATTAAAAAAAAATAAAAATAAAGGTGGAATGGGAAGTGGAAGGAAACTCAAAAGTTTTCTCCTGTGGGCCAAATTTTCAAGTGATTCATAAAAATGGTCAGAACTTTGAATCAAGAAAAATTTGGTCACTGATTTTCTCTTTCTTTTTTAATATTCTCTGTATTTTTCTTTGCTTATAATACCAACATTAATTTTCGCATAATTTGGTCATTAAATCTTAATAATGTACATTCTTAGTTGATTAGTTACTCATAGTCAACTAATTATAATCTTTTTTAAAAAAAATTCTAGTGATTATAACCTCCATTTAGAATTTGTATTATCATTCATTTTCCAAAAAATAATAATAAGTAAATTATGTAAACTATTAATAGTTTCTCATAATTACGCGTTATTAGAACATGAATCATAGAACATATGTCATCAGAAGTTAGAAGAAAAATGAGACAAAGTCAATCTCTTTAATGTCTCATCGTCCACCTACTCAAAATTAACCATATTTTATATCATTTAAAAGAAAAGAGAAAAGATTAGGATAATAATATTTTTATCCCTGTACATATTTAAAATAATGTATTGTGTCATATTTTTGTAATGTTAACAAATCAGTCCCCAACTAATTGACACTTCATAGTTGACAGTCGGTTGTATCAATTGGAGAAAGTATGTCTTAATCTATTATTTTAATAAAGTTCAGGTACAAATGTTATTTTCAAGAAAAGTTTAGTACATCGTGCCGTGATTCGGAAGGTGGGTTTTCTACTCTCCACCGTTGCTTTCAAAGGTGTAGCAAAATTTCCAAATATTTTTATTTATAAAATTAAAAAATAATTATTTTTTGGGGGAATTTCAACTGTAACATCTTTTAGCAGAAACAGTTTTTTTATAAATAGACAGAGTGGTGCAAAGGGAGAGATGTGTAAAAACAGAAGCATGGGTGAAATGGGCAAGCCAACAGAAGAAATGAGCTCGAAGAAGACGGACCCAGGTGAGGGAATGGGCGGAGCCACCACAGAGCCACGGTTCAAAGCGAAGAAAGGAATTGTGTTTCCAGCGAGAAGGAGGTCGGTTAAGAGAATGATGTTTGATCAACTTGTTCAGTCTCTTGCTTCTCTGTTTGGTTCAGTGAAGAAACAGGCTTCAGCTGCAGCACCCAAAACTTCAAACTTCAATGATAAGGCTGTGTTTCCTTACCCATAATCAGTTTTTGATTTTCTGTGTTGTTTTTGTTTTGGATTGTACCCGAAGTTGATTTGAACCAATGGGTTTGGATTCAAATTATCAATATATATATATGATTCTCTGTTTCTCTCTCCATATTTTGATGTTCTATTTCTGGCTATTTTGTGCTTGCCTGAGCTTTTGTTCACTTCAGATTCAGCTTTACATGGCCTGCTAAACGACTGCGTTTTACAAAAACTCCTTGATGAGCCCATTTTTGGCACTCTGCAAGAACAGGGGCATCCCGTTTGGTTACTTTTAGACCAAAGAAACAGGGCAGAGTTGAAGAGTTTCCACAACCCACTAGATATAAAGCAATATTCTTGAACCCATTAATGAATCGTTTGCTTTTTTCCTGATATGCTGTTGTTCACCAAAAAGTTGATGCATATTCAATCAAGCTTTCAATCATCTCTGTTTCCTTCTTCTGTAAATGGTAATAATTCTGCCTTTTGATAATGACTTCTGTTTTAATTGTTTCAGCTTTCGTTTAACAAATTGGGTTTCAGAATGATTCCTCCTCTGTTCCATAAATTAACCCCAGAAAGGCAGAAAAGCAGAGTTAAATTACCCCAAATGTTGAATCAAATTAAGAGTCTTTATCACAAAAATGGTTTTGTTTTGATTTGATTTAGTTACTTGACGAATATGGTAAAAAGATTAATGTTTTAATTTGTAAAATTTGGTAGTTGTGACTGCTAGGTGGCTCTTCACAATCCATTTACGGAAAATCTGACAACAATTATTCAAGTACTATCAGAAAACAGAAAAGGATATTCACCAGATTTAATAAAATAAATTTTACACTATAATAATAATAATAATAAAGTCAATTATTCTCTGTCTTTATATCTATAAAGCAAAATTGATGAACGGTTATGTCTGTTAACAGAGGAAAAAAAAAAAAACGCAAGTTACGATGTCGGCTGCAACAGAAGCCGACCAGTTCGGTTGGATTTTCTCGCACATATAATATGATTGCGCTATACACACGTGCTGTAATATTAATTAAATTTAAATTTTGACTAAAATATAATTGATTTTCTAATTTTTTTAAAAATCTTTTTATTTTTTAAATGACCGTAAATTTTATTAAACATCTGACTTGCGATAAAAAAAAAAAAAAGTTCTTTTTGTTAGTTTTAATAATTCTTTGATCATGTTTATTTTTTTAAATCAGACTGATTGAGTTGACATATGGTCAAACACAATAAAGGTAAATTCTAGAATGAAGTTTTATTATTAATTCAATTTTAATGATATTTTTTATTTAATAATTTGATGCATATGTAATGTAATGGAGATAGTTCGTGGAAGTTTACTGGAGCAAATAGCGATTGAATGTTTATTTTAATATTTTATAAAGAAGTGATGTGATCTTTTAGTACAAATAAAACGACATCATGTTAATATGTACGCAACAATAAATATTTACTTATTTTTTCATTATTTCTTCTGAGATTGACTATAAAACTTTGTAAACGGTGTTTGATTAGCACACGTCGTAACTCTCCATAGGTTGTTAGAAGATTTTATCGTTTTTTAATAAATAATAATATTTTAATAAATTATTTATTACAAAAAGTATGAGTCCAAACTGCAGTAAGCGTTAGCATGACGTCTCCTCAGAAGATTCATACGACGACTGTGGGGAGAAAACAAAATGGAGAAGACAAAATGGAATAATAACACTTATATATTTCCTTTTATACATTTTGATGAATAAAATATATTACTATACCATTTATAACAAATAGGTCCAGACTCAATCTTACTAAAATTACATAATTACCCTTTAAATTTTTAGTTTAAGCTATGCAAAGGAAAAAGATTTAACAAAGCACAGTAGAAGGTTTATCAGTCATTTTGAACAGAGGTTGGGACCTATTTATTAGAATATAAGAAACTAACTTCTAATTTTTTAAAATGTAAAATGTAGAGACCTGGATGTTATTAATCCGTAAAAAACAAAACCGATGTCATTTCATGCCCACGTGCGACATCCACTACCACCATGCTTTTGTAGCCACGTGCCTCGTGCCCCACAAACGTCTCTTAAAAATAATAAAGGACTAACGACGCGTTTGTTTGTTTTTCTTGATTGAGAAATATAAATTTAATTAAAATTTAAAGGTTGATGTTGTATATATTTTTTTTATTTTAAATTATTTAAAAATAAATGTTAAATTATTTATTTAATAAAATAAAAAATTTAAAAATTAATATTTTGATATATATATTATTTTAAATAATATACTTATATTTAAATAATTTTTATTATATTAATACAATAATAAATAAAAAATTAATAAATTATATTAGTATATATATTATTTTATTTACTTAATTAATATATTATTTAGAAAAAAAATAAATTTTAATCGATAATATAAAGATTAATAAAAATTAAATAAAAATAATTAGTTATATTAGAATAAATTTTTATGATAAAGGAGTTCAAAAGTCTTCAAAAAAATAAATATATTACAATATATATTAATATTAACTAATAGATAAAAATAAATATTTAACAAATATTAAACCTATAACTTTTTTATAGTTATAGATGAAACGCAACAATCTAAAATAATCTATTTTTCCATGAATTATCTTTAAAGAATGTCTCTAATAAATTCAAAGATGAATTCAAACAAAACAAAAGTATAACCCAAAAGCCACGAACGTATGCAATAGGCAGGCAGGGCCAATAGCAAAAGCCTTATAACAAATTCTTGGAAACATCTCTACCCAATTCATATTGACCAAAAATTAATAGTAAGGAAGCAATCAATTTTTAGGGGTTTCTTTCCTCCATTCCCATCCCATCAACACATGATCTTATAATTTGTTTAGTTTCGTAACACCTCCACAATTTCAATTCATGTCTCCTATCAATTTGTTTGAATTCCTTTCTAATGAAATTGATTATTTTGATTAAAAATATAAAATAGCTTAGTAAAGAATTTGTCCATTTTTGATGATTTATTAACAACTTAATTTACCATTCTATATATTGCATATAAGTTTTGCCAAATCATTTACCTACAATAATGAGATTTATTGCGATTTCAAGTAATTAAATTTTGAGTATGAGCGAAAAACATTAAAATAAATTTTTTGTTACCGTTTTTAACTATCATAATTTTATTTTTGATATACAATGATTTACTGTAATTTTTTATATTATATTTGTTTTTATTTATCTATTTTTTTTTTTTGTTCTATTACTTACTAAATACTTTTGATTACACAATCTTGAGCAAGAGAAAAAATTCTAAAGAGATCTCAACCACTAACATTGTAAAAGGAAATTTAATGAATTAATCTTTAGAATCTGAAAGGGAATATTATTTGGTGTTAAGTCTAAACAATATTTGATATGGTTGAAATTGACCAAAATGGCATTGTTAGTAAGTTTATCACTACTTAGCCAAGAAAATGTTCAAGAAACTTCCTCATTCTAAGTTATTACTTATTAATAATTAAAATGCTTTATAATAATTTACATAACCCTAATAATTATTGAAAATTAAATTTTCATACTATAAAATTGCAAAATTAAAAATAAAAATAATAATAAAAATAAAAATAGTAATGGGATGCGGAATAAAACTCAAAAGGTCTCTACTGTCAGCCAAACTTTCAAGTGAATTATGAATATGGTCAAAGCTTTGAACCAAGAAAAAACTTGGTCAATGATTTTCTCCATATTTGGTTTGCTTCTGATACCAACATGAAGCATTAATTCCTCTCTAAATTGATTATTACCTCTTAGTAATTTACATTCTTTATTCATAATCAATTAATTATCATTTAAATTTGAAAATAAAATCTTTAAGTAATGATGATCTCCATTATTCTTATAACCTTAAAACATAGACGATTAGTTAACAATTCTAAATAGTATTTATATAAGTATTAAATTAAGAAAATGAGAATTTATTTATATGTTTGAGTACTTATTTTAAGATTCTTATCAAATTTAATTAGTATTAAAGATAATTTTTAAATTAGAAAAAAAGCTAAACTCTCTACCAAATGCATAATATTATAAAAAAATATAGATATAATTATTAAATTTATATCTCGGCTTATTTATTTATTTATTCTATAGTTTTAATGAGTGTCACATTTTCTAAATTTTAGAACTAAAATATAAATTTAAGATATATAATATGATTCAATATAGAATTATTTATTTAAAATATTAATATTATATGTGTTTCCACAAGAAGAATCATAAAATATTTTGCTATGCATTTAAAGTAGAATTACACAAAAGGGTTCTTGGCCTACCAACTTAAAAAGTAACAATAGTTTTAAAGGCAATGTCGTGTTTTAAAAGTTTGTCCCAACCGACATGTCATCCTCTGTCCCCTTTCTTCTTCCAAAATTCCTGTTTTCATTTTTCCTTGGAGGAAAAATATTTTTATAAATAGAGGGTGGAAAGAGAGCTCCGTGAACAAGCAGAGACAAAAATGGCGAAGCCAAGAGAAGAAGCGAGCTCGAACAAGACGGACCCAGGTGGGGAAATGGGCGGAACCACCAAAGAGCCACGTTTCAAATCAAAGAAAGGAAGTGTTTTTCCGGCAAAGAGAAGGTCAGTGAAGAAAATGATGTTTGATCAACTTGTTCAATCTCTTGCTTCTCTGTTTGATTCAGTGAAGAAAAAGGTTTCAGGTGCAGCACCAAAAGCTTCAAACGCCAAGAATAAGGCTGTGTTTCCGTACCCATAGTCAGTTTTGTGATTTTCTGTGTTGTTATGTTTTGAATTGTACCAGAAGTTCATTTGAACTCGTGGGTTTAGGTTCAAATTATCAATATATATTGCATAATTCTCTGTTTCGTTCTCCAAAATTTTGATGAATTTTATTTCTGGTTTGCGTTTTCTGGAGCTTTGGTCACTTTATATACAGGCTAATGGCCTATTGAACAACTGTAGCCATTTTTGTCTCTCTGCAAAAACAGAGGTATCCTGTTTTATTACTATAAACCGCAGAAACAGGGCAGATTTGAAGAGATGCTTCAGCAACTACGAAAGAAACCCACATGTAGAAAACTAAATAATTCCAAGAAATTTCCGATTTCATTCAAACAGGAAAGGCTTTTATAGAGATGTTTGATGAAAATGGAAAGAAGACTGTTGGGGTTGCAATTGTAAATGATGATTTAAATGAAGCAGCCAACAGAAATAAGGCAATAATCTCGTACCCATTAACGCATCATTGTTGTTTCTGATATGCAGTAACTTACAAGTACGAATTGGTTTGTACCATAAAGTTTTACGCCTGTTCAAGCTCTCAATCTCAATTATCTCTGTTTCCTTCCTCTGTACATGCTGATAATTCTGTCTTCTGACAACTATTTGTATTGCACCAGTTTTAGCTTTCATTAAACAAACCTGGTTTCACAGAAATCCTTCAAATTCACAAATTTTTTGAGTTCTTGAATTCCCAAATGACACAATTTAAGACCTTAAACAGAAAAAACAGAGGATACCCTGTCTGATTGGGCAGATGAAAGAGTTAATTTACCCCAAATGTTGAATAAATTTCAGTCTTTTATCACAAAAACGATTGTGTTTTATTTTATGAATAGTAATAATAATAATAATAATAATAATAATAATAATAATAATAATAATAATAATAATAATAATAATAATAATAATAATAATAATGTTGTTAATAAAGTTAATTAATCTGTCTTTATTTCTACATCTGTAAAACAAAATTTAATAAGAGTCGTGTCAATTAACAGCAACACCAAAACTCTCGAGTCAATAACATCTGGATCCGTGTGCTCTTAAATATGTCCTAATTATCCCATTGAAATGACCATATTATCCTATATTTTCTAGCACAAAATAATTGCCTCGAGCACACGTGCATTAATATTTAAAATGTCGAAAAATATGATCAGTTTACTATTTTTTTTTTTTACCATTTTTAAATTTTATAGTTACCTAAAATTTACCTATATAAAGGTAGATACGGGAGCATCTTACTTAATTAAAAAAAGTGTTTTATTAATTTTATTAATTCAAAAAAAGAAGTCTTTAATGAGTGTCAGCATCACGTGCGAAGAAGATTCGTTTGAATGACTTTTGTTCCAGAGAATGGAATGGACAACACAGCATCGGATAATAACATTCACATATTTGCTTTTTACATTACTTGCTTTTTACATATTTTGACGAATAAATATATAATTTATTTTTATAATAAATACGACCTTAATTTATCCTGAAATTACGTAATCATCCTCAAAATTTTTAATTTTAATTGGAAGATTGGTGGGTATATTAGTAATTTCATCAGATACTTGGGATGATTTTGTTATAAATGGAAAATGGTATCCTTATTTGTGAAAATATAAAAAGTAGAGACCCGAGAGTTATTATCCAGTAGCATGGCCTCGTGCTTCCTGCCCCACGAACGTTGTACTGCGCACTTTACAATTTTTAGTTCACACGTTTCGATCTCATTGGCTATTCTTAAATAAATTAAAAATAAAAAAATACATTTTTTTTTTTTTTTAAAATATAATTGAATTTCATTTTGAAATTTTTTATACAACACATTAAAAAAACATAGAGTCGATCAACTTTATTGCATAATTCTCAAATTATTTATGTAATTATTTTAAAATGACAGAAACCAATAAATTAGCCCCCTTAAAAACTTTTTAAGCTAATTGCTATCTCAAGTCTTGGCAAACTCGAGTAATTAATTATATATAATTATTTTGCTTTTCTTTTTAATTTTAAGAAGCTAATTAAGTTTAAACTATGATAATTGGGTTCCCATTAAAAATCTCTAATGATCATGATGATGAATCAATGATCATACCATGAATCAATGAGGACAATTAGTGGCAATATATTTAATTACCATTAATTACTAATGATTACAAACATTACTCGACTAGGTCCAAATTAATGATGATGATGATGATGATGATGATGATGATGATGCATGGCCTAGGCTCCACCAAGTAACTAAAAGATAATTGATATGGTTTAGATTCTAATTGCATAATGAAAAACCTACGTTGTCATTTCAAGAGAAGATATATGGTAATATATCCATGTCTCCGTTAGACTCAGCATGTTCAAGCATAAGACAAAAGTCAATAAAGCATTTTGAAACATCCTGAATGAATCCAGCTAGGTACATATGTTTTTAAGATAAAAGCTAAACGGCAAGAAGAGACTAAACCTAAATCTATAAAGGGATTTGTGATGAGAAAAGAATCTTTGCTAACAACATATATGATTTGTAGATACAGTGGGAAATAAAGACAATACTTTTTATATTTTCTAGATATTGATAATGAAATCTAATTGAAATTCATGACTTTGGGTCGTTTGGATTGCTATAAGAAGCTCAAAACTTGACACGTTGTTCATCTGAGAGAGAGAGAGAGAGAGAGAGAGAGAGATGATTGGGTTAGTGAAGAAGATGAGCAAAGAGGCAGGCAACGCAAAGGCAAAGGCAAAGGCAAAGGCAAAGAATAATGCAAGTGTTATTCCTCCACAGAAGAAGTCAGTGAAGAAAATGATGTATGAATCGTTAATCCAATCTTGCTCTTCTTCTTCCTCCGGAGCTTCGGACCAAGTCAAAGATAATGCTAGTGGTGGCTCTGAAAATACAGTCACACAAGCTAAAACGAAAGTTGCCAAGAAGGATAAGTCTGTGTTCCCATCTACTCCATAGCTTCCATGTTCTGTTATTGTTTGCTGGGTGCGGTGTTAGTGGTGTAGTCAGTGTTGGTGATGTTGGTACTTCTCCCGGCGGCCACGGTGCCCCTGGTGGTCGATTGTAGTGTAGTATATAAGTTGTTGGGAAGTGTCATGTCATATGGTATCTAGATAGCTACTTCTTGTCGTGTAAATTCTTATTAATTTTCTAATTTATTTTGCGATGTAATTATGTCTAAATGAATACAAAATAAGTCATTTTCTGCACTGTAAAAGAAGGGAGTTAATTGAAGAACCCACACAGATGTAAATATTGCTACCCAGCTAAGCTTTGGAGCTGTCTTCCTCTATATACCTACTCATATATTCCTGCGAACAAAATTACCGAAATGAAAACATCAATCGTATTCAATTGGGTTAGCAATTAATACCTTTCGTTATCATCATATGGGTTTCTCTCTCTACATACTATGCATTCATCGTATTTCCTATTTAACATATAGCTATGAAATAGACAGAAAAAATTTTCATTATTTAGTTATTTCGTTTAATATCTTTCCTTATCGTCATATGAAATTGAGGCTCATAATATATATAAGAATATGTAATGAAAAAAATACTAATTAACGAAAGAGAAAATTATTGGACAAGTGATTTCATTTGATAAATCTCCCAGAAGGCAAGGACCAAAAACAAACGTGGGGTACTTACTAATAGATTTGTCAACTTTTCATGTGGACTTTTTTTTGATAAATGCCTGCGGTTGTGTTTAAACATGACCAAACAAACCCAATTTCTCCAAAAATGAAAGGAAAAATTAAAACAAAAAGGAAAAGGAAAAAGAAACTGAAAGGAAAAATTAAGACAGAAAAGGAAAAGAAAAAAGGAAGAAGCATTTTCAATACTGATAAAGAAGTAAAAAAACAAAAATAGACAACTCGGGGTGTATATATATTACTAAATAATATATTTTTGGATATAGTTAAAGTGATTTGAAATACACTTGATACTCATAAACCATCCTAAATATGAATAACATAAGAGACAAAAGTTTATGATTTATACAATATATAATAATATAGTAACATATTAGTGCACCCAAAATATTAATGTGTACTAGCTTGTGATTTTAGAGAATTAGAGTACTATTCACATGAAATTAAAATTTTTTGCTTTTAAGATAATTTGCACACTGTTAAAAAATAAAAATCCTATAAATATTAATAATATTTTGTCAGTTTCAACAAGAATTTGAACGATAAGTGGCAACCTAGCTAGCTATTAATTGCTTCAATAGTCCCTAGAAACCAGCTGGTGGACAGGGACTAATAAGAGATAAAGTTCCGGAAAATTCATGAACACAATCTTACCCCATATCCATGTGGGTCTACGACATTAAGTTTGTTGCTTAATTTTGTTTGCCAATATTCGTCTAGTCTTTTCTCCAAAATCTTCAATTCAACCAGGCTATATGCATGTAGCAAACCCATATCAGAAGAAAACTTTTATCAAATATTGTGAAGTATAAATAAAAAAGCATGCATGGAGTTATATACGCATTAATCTTCATTGAAATAGTTGTAATCTTCTACTCATAATGCAACTTCGATCTTACATTGGATCATGTTGTTGAAATTGCCCATCAATCTATTCTAATTATTATGTATATGGTCCACCAATTAGGCCATATCATCTCATTTTGTCTTTCGAATTTCAAAAGCCAGAAACAAACTTAATCAATCATCTAATAATGTATCACGTTCAGAAGGAAGGGAGATTAATTAGTGGTGGACATAATTGATGAATCATGTGTTAAATCACAAAACTGTGCAGAGACATGCGCATGCAGATTCCTAAGATTTTTCTCCTTAAAAAAAAAAGGGCAATATGCATGTGTTCGTCTAATGATTCATCGTTCAACAATTTTTAACCCCACTTCACACGTCCCAAGAGGATGAAAAATAATAATATAATACTACCAATCAATATCTAGGGGGACAGTGATACATAAAGCAATAGCTAGACTGAGATCCTTTTATTATCTTTCTTAATAGCTATCTAGGTGTTAGACAATCTTTATTATTAGTGCTAATGTGTGATATGTTTATCCAGCTAATTAAGTTTTGGCAGCTGCCAATAAAATTACCCAATTGAAAACATCGTTTTCAATTGGGTTAGCAATTTCTTTATTATATATCATCATATGGGTTTCTTTTCTACACTTTAATTTGTGTATTTATTATGTGTCCTCTTTTAGATACATGAGATCTCTATCACGTGCACAAAAACATTCTTAATTATTTAGTTATTAAGGTTGATTATATAAATATTAATTTCAAGCAAAAAAAGTTTTCTATAGTTCTCAATGTTAACTAACATCCCATCACATTTATATGAAATTTGATCAATCGAAAGACATGACAAATCTTGAGAAAATCAAAATTTTGCCTCAGAATAATCATATGTGTATATATATATGGGGGGACCAAAGTCAAGTGGGGAGTATTTAATTTGTCTACCTACTATCTGAACATTTGTTTGATAATGACCTACAAGTGCACTTAAAAATGACCAACCAAACTCAAAAGGAAAAGTAAAATGAAAATAAAAAATGGGGAGACGCATTTTCAATGTTGAAAAAGAAGAAAAGAACAAAAGAAATAGTTCCACATTCCTATTATATGAATTTAACGTCATATTTAATTTGAAATTTATACAGTTTACAATGATAATAACAGAAGTGCACACAAAGTGGTGATAATTTACAATTATTTTCTTAATTTTTCTTGAAAGTATAATTATTACTCTATCCAAAATTGTGGGTATCAAATTGATTCTTTTGGTAACATATAAATGTTCATGATATGTACTAGTGATTCTAGAGGGTTTCGTGAGATCAAATTAAGTAGCTTGAAAGAAATTTTAATTTAAAATTTGCATACTTTAAAAAATATGCTATAAAATTGAAGATAAAATTACTCAACTAAAATCAGCTAGTGATAATGGAATCCAATTAAAGATTAATTGTAGCTAGAAAAATTCATAAAACATAGCTTAACTCAATATCTTATTAGGATAAACTAATTAAAATAGTCGCGGAAATACAACTATCACTTTATTTCCTCTCACATAAATTTAATAGCAATTAAACAAATGACATTAATTAACGTGAAAAACTTCTTAACGATAATAAATAATGGGACTCACAGTCCACTTAAAAATTTTTATTATGATAAAATAATGAGAATACATAAGTTTTCTTTAACTAAAATTAGAAATATATATTTATAATATTTTCAAGATTAAATAATCTTGATAAAAAAATAAATTTTACGAGAAAATTAAAAAGAGTTGAATAGGTTTCACAAAAAATGATGACTCAATTATCAATTAAGAAATTTGATAAACGGGAGTTTTAAATCCAATCTCCACTGTTTAAATTGTAATCTTATAAGTCATGAATATACTTATAAAATTTTAGCTCAATTGAACTATAAATCGACTTTTGATTAACTACTTAATTAAAATTGAATAGGTTTACTATTGTATAAGCAGTACACGCCTGATCTCTCCTTATGTGAATAGTTAATGTGCAATTTAATACTTAAAAAAATTGCTATCAATACTATAGGGAACATATCAAAATCAAACCCTACTCTCAACGGAATTTGAAAAACCGGAATCAGTTGAGACTTCAAAGAACAGGAAGGAAGTCTCAGGCGCAGTGAATGAAGCCTAGTACCAAAAAATTATAATGCAGGTGAACCGGTTCAGCTCAAGTCAACTCAGCTGGGGATTGTTCCGGAAATGAAACAAAATACGTAGAAAAACAAGCGTCCCTTCTCGACGTTCTCTGTTACCCTTACAAGAGAAAAAATTGAAGCTGATTTGTTAGCAATGGGAGGATCAAAGCAAAGCAGAAGGGCGGTTAAGAGAAGACCGAAGAATGTGGAGAGAAAACTTGATGATGGGTTTGCGATTGAAGTACATAACACCTGATGATTACAGAGTTCGTATGACATAATTTTTTATTTTTGTTGTATTTAGGGTTAATTAGGTGGGTTTGATATTAAACTGTGTGATTCACTGAGGAATTTTATGCTTTATAACAAACGCTGTAAGCTCAGCAAAGCAAAGCAATTCAATTCCAAAGTGAACGTATTAATTTCAATTTTTTGCAAGAGTTTCTAAGATTAAGTGATAATTGTTGATTTTATGTATTGATGAATTGAGAAATATATTGAGTCGAGAAAATTCATGTTATTGTGATAGGCATTGAAGTGCTGGTTGTCTAATGAGAACAGCTAAATGTTACTCAAAATTGTTAATTTATTAAGTTTAATAAATTCAGAATTGCAATTCTTTCCAAGAAGACTTGTCTTAAGTTTTAGAGATAATAAATGGATCCCTAATTTATTAAGTTTTAGAAATTAATTTTCTTTTAGTTAATTGAAATAATCATAAAATTCATTGCATGCTAAATAATTGAATGACAATCACTATATTAAAAAAAAAGATATTGCTTTTGTTTAATTTTAACCTTTACTTTCTTTTCTTTTTTCCCTAGATTTTCATTAGTATACCGTTTTATGGATATGCAATGATCAAACAGTGTTAATTTGCAACAGCATTGATTAAACATGAAGTATTCATCTCATAAAATATACAATTAAAGAATGGATATTTATGTCTTTTTATTTTTTAAAAAAGATGAAAGTACCATGAAGTATTTTTTAATCATTTATTCTTTTAGGATGAGTGTGACTTAATTTCATTATAATTTAATTTATTTAATTTCATTATATTCTATTCTTTAATTTTATGAGTGATTTAACAGTACTTTTTTGACAAAGTGGGAAAAAAAAAGAGAAAAAGAAAACAAAATGCTAATCAAAAATCGCTTAAAAATATCTTTGGACTCAATTACTATTAAAAAACTTGGACCATGTTTGCAAAATAGAAGAAACCCAACCCAACATGTCATGTGGGTTTCTACAATATTAATTAAGTTTTGAATTTTATTAATAATATTTTACAAGTTAGAGATTTATTATGAATTTACAATAATTACCATTATAGTACACCCTAAATATCTACTCACGCTTATCTACTAAATTATTATCCTTGATTATGAAAAATGTTTACCCTAAATACAAAGGATATTTGTCCACATATTTCTAAGGGTCCTAATATATACAACAAGAATCGAATCATTTACCACCAATCTTTTCTTTGGGTGGCAACATTAATTAAGTTTCTTACTTACAATTTTGTTTGCTCTTGTTGTCTTCAAAATTTTCAAAACTTTATCAATTCAATTAGACTATATATGGATAACCCATCTCACAACAAAATTAAACATCAATTAAAAGTTTTAAAGAATATATATATATATAGAGACAAATTGACAGTCCCATATTTTTATACATATATTTACATTATTTATAAATTATTAAATTTTTATAGTTCTAACAGTTGAAATTAAATTTAATATATATAATTAATATATAAATTATATATCATAATTAATATGTATGTTAGATTTAATCTCAATCTTTAAAGATGTTTAGATCCAATACTTAAAAAAAATGGTGTAATAATATATATATAAAACTTATAGATTGTTGATTCGTGTGCTTATATATATATATATATATATATATATATATATGAACAAGCATAAATCTTTCATATTGAAGTTATTATTATGCAACTCTCATAATCATGATGTTGGATGTTGAAATAAACTGGTTAGCAATAATTCCAATAATGATAATTGGAAACACATAGCTTATTAACGTAGCATTAGCATGGTCCACCCACTAGTTAGGTCATATCATGTCTTTTCCCCCTCGAATTTCAAAAGGCAGATATCAAACTCAATCGATCATCTAATAATGTTTCACTTTCCAAAGGCATAATTATTGACCAAAGTGTTAAATCACGACACTATGCAGAGACATGCGCATGCATGCAGATTAATGAGATTTTTCTCTTTGAAAAAAATTGGCATTATATATCCCTGTCTCTTTTCATGATACTCGTCATCATTCAACAGTATATTTCAAGTAACCCATTTCATACCTTTTCAAGAAGATGACAAATAATATATCTTAATAAGTATTAGATAATATTACTACTATTGCTACTACTAATGTATGATATATTTAATATAGCTTATGCCATAGAAATACAGTTTTAAAGATTTTATTGGTTACTAAAATTTTATTGGCAATATTGTTTGATCACTCACATATATAGTCCAATGCCTAGTTAACTTCTTTCTTTAAAAATGAGCCATCGAAGAAGACTTTGAAGCAATATGCAAATCTAAATTAAAAAATAAAAAATAAAAAGAACTCTTATCTTAATCAATTCATGTCTCTATCAATATACGTTACATCAACTACCATTTTGCTATCAATTTCTTTGAATTCCTTCCAATAGAGTTGAAAATATGCGCAAGTTTGGTAGTGGATTTATGTGCTTTCATCTGTTGATTACGATTGTGAGGAATATTTAATTCTTGAATTAGACAATAAATATAATTAAGTGAAATTGATATATAATTAGCATACTGTTATTTTGGGTGCATGTTTTTCCCAAAATGAAAAAACATGTTTATCTGAAAATACATTATCGAGAAGAGTTACACACGATTAATCATATATGATTTTAAGAAGTAAAATAAAGCAAGTGATACTGATAATAATCTTATAGTTATATATTTGATTTTTCTTCATCTGTTTCATAATCTAATAATATTTAATACAAATTTAATTATTCAATTACAAGTCTAAAGCAGTTGATTTTCAGTCATAGTTGAGCAAACAATTAATAATTAACAATGTCACTTTGATGTAGATTGATGTCACCTTAGCCAAGAAATAGCCTAGAAACTTCCTAGTTCTTGCAATTCAAAGGATGGCATGTGACTAATGAATTATATATTAATTATTAAATGGTCATTGACTTTCTCTTGAACTTTTATTGATTATGATAACAACATGCATCATTCCATGCAACATGGAAATAGAATATGATGATAACAGCATGCATCTATGAGTTATGGTGATGTTGAGAATGACAAGGCAATGTGACTTATCTTAATTTTAATTTTAAAAATATATATTAAATTTTTAATAAATTAAAAATTAAATTGTTTTATAAATTAAATCATTCATATTGAATATTACAATTAATATATATAGTGTATTGATGTTGTCATATGATCATAGTATGTTAAGATCATCATAATTAATATATTTAGTATATGTAGATCATGATACAAACTCTTCTGTAATAAATTGGGAGAAAAAGACAAGAGGCAACCTTTTAATTTGTCAATGTCGGGGCTTCACGACCGAATAAAACAATGGGATAATAACATTTTCGTCCTTATATGTTTGTGAACTAACACAACAAATGTGATTTTCTATTTATAGGTGTAGCAATTGAGAGCAACTTGATGAGAGTGGGTTGCACATACAAGATGTTATACTCGAATTCAACACAATTATTAAATGAATTAAGTGGTTACAATTCTATCACCGGCTTAACATTTTTTTTCTATTTTATAAATTATTTATAATTCTACATAATTAATTTCTAATAAACTTTATTTAAAATAAAACTGAACACTTTTTAAAATGTAATAAATATAATTAAATATATTTTTAAATATAAAAAATATAAAAATAAATCTATTAAATCATATTAGTTAAAATTACACGATTACTCAAATAATTACGTGTTATAAATGAATTTGTGTTTCAAGAATTTTAAACCCAAACTCAATAAGGGTTATTAATCATATCACACTCTCATAATCTATTTATTAATCGTGTCATTTTAAATTAATTTAAATTTATTAATTTTATGTTGATTTGATAAGTTATGTCAAATATTCTCCCTCCTACTACCCTTTGTTTGCTAATCCTATTTTCCACGCATACTAGGACTACACTGTTAAAATTGAAATACTATTTCAATACTATTTCTTATTGTGTTATATAGTTAAACTATAGGGATACAAATGTTATTATCCCATTAGAAGGCAGAGTGTTGTGAGTGGATTTAAAAGGTTGCTTGATAGGTTGAGACTCTACTTTCTCCTCGTTCGCTGCTTTTCAACATTTTCTAGAAAATTAAATCGCAATTTTTTATTTTCTTTTTAATAGTTTCATTTTAGTGGAGCTCGAATTTCATAAATAGAGAGGAAAAACAGAGGTGTGAAATCAAGAAGAAGCAGAAATGGGGAAGCCATGGGAAGAAGAATTGAGCTCAACCAAAGCAGATGCCTGGTTTAAATCAAAGAAAGCAAGTGTGATTCCTGCAAAAAGAAGGTCAGTGAAGAGAATGATTTTTGATGAATTTGTTCAATCTTTTGCTTCTCTGTTTCGCTTTGCTGCCTTCTCTTTCCGGCCCATGAACAAGAAGCAGAAGAAGAAGAAGAAGTTCCCTGTTTGAAACATCATCTGTTTTCAATGCTATAATTTTAAGGGTTTCAGAATTCAGATTCTCGATAATTAATTCTCTGCTTTTCTTTTCAATTATTATGATGAGGATGATGATGATTGTTCTTGCTATGTTGTATTCTTCATTACTATAATTTAATGGGTTTTACAGATGAGAGCTGTTTGATTTTGATAGAAATATTTGATGAACATGGCAAGAAAAGTTCTTTTTTGCTTTATTAATATTATTATTAGTTCTTTTTGGTAGTTGTAGACTTTGTTGAATTCTAATCTATTTGTGGAAGATAATGATGTTGTAATAAAAGTTTTATTAATGATGGATATTTACCTTCCTAACACGTTAATCCACTAAATTAATTTGTTTTCAGTTAAATACATATATGATAAAGTAAAATTAAGGTAATAATATTTAGGTCCCAATGGTTTGTAGTAAATGTCAAATAGATCCCTATCCATAATCAAGTAATTTGAATGCCCTTTATTTATTTATTTTAACGCGAATGCCTTTATTGTTGAGTTGTGCTTTGATATATGATACAGAAAAAGTCAATGTTATAAGAATAATTTGATTATTTTAGTGGCAAATAGGATTTGTTTAATATATTTAAATAAATTATGTCTTTATTTATAAGAATATCAAAGTTAAAGAACTTGAATGTTATGATTCCAAAGTAATATGAGAGGTGGGCCATTTTACTCCAGCAAAAATGCAATGCTAATGTAATAAATACAAACTTTTATATAAATTTTATTAATTATAAATTAATATGATACAATTATATTATTATTAAATATTGATGATAATTTATTTTTTTTACTATGATAAATTTTTTTTAATATAAATATCAGTGTCATTCTTGAACAGAATTATAAAAAAAAAATTATATTTTAATCTCTTAAAACAAAATATACTGCAGAAGAGATGAAAGAAAAAAGGATGGAGAAATGATAATTTTGTTAACATGTGTATTTAGTAAAAAAAAAAATGGTAATAATATTATCTTATTGAAAAGTTGATAAATATTAATTATGAAATAAAAAAATAAAAATAAAATACATATATCATTTTAATTACATCCATATATTATTCCATTTATTTATCATGTGTTATTAATAATTATCTAGAAGATTATAAATGAATAATTTTCTAATTAATCTAGAATTTTTACATTCTAGATGTAGAAGTTTGTTCAATGTAATTATCATTTAACAATTGCTTTGAGTCACGATATCATCATTTAACAAATTAATAGCAAATTCTTCTCTTTTTTTTTTTTAATTTATATTTCAAGTAATAACATGAATTTTATCAATATGATTATTCGATTCTTTTAACTCTTACGACTTAATACAAGAGACTAAACTAATAAGACTGTATTTTTAACATCGGTCAATAAAATTATTGATGTAAACTTATTTAATTATCGAAATAAAAAATGATATGTATACGTATAAGCTTTCAAATATAAAGTAAATGATATTTGGTCATAGTTTAATTAGATAATACTGTTTCTAGAAATCTCTATCAATTCAACTATCTCTCACTTTAAATTTATCTTTGAATTGAATTTTAAGTAATTCAACGATTAAAACATTAACCACTGTATTATATAGTCGTTATGTTGTAATTCTGTCTTTATTTAATTGAAGTAGGAAGAAAGAAACAAAAATATAAATAGAAAAAGTAGGAAACTCATGGATATTGGAGGTAGCATGGTCCACTAATTGGGTCATCTCATCTTTTTCCAATTTTCAATTTCAAAAAGCAGATAACAAACATTGATCATCTAATAATTAATAATATAATGTATAATTTTTAGAACGCAAATTAGTGGTGCACATGTTTAATTAATTAGTACTTAATTGATGAATCATCAGTCATTTGCATTCAGATTCGTTGAATTTTTCTCTTTAAAAAGTTAGGTTGAGTTAAGATCTTCCTTAATTGGTATTAAATAATATTAGTAATATATTTATAACGAAAAGTGATAGAAGGGTTCTTTTAATATTACTAATGAATAAATAACGAAGTGGGAGTGTCCCATGATTGAGAATTGTATTCACCAGTAGAAAATACTAGAAATCAACATAATGAAAATTAAAAATTTATATATATATATATATTATATTTTTATAAAAAGAATAAAATTTCTAAATGTTACACACACTAAAGTAACTTTCTCTCAATTGTAAATAATCTGAATTTTGAACAAAGTTAAAATTACATTTCGAATAGTTTATTTTCTTTTTTTAAAATTTTAATAAAAATATTAAATTTTTTACATTTTTTACATAAAACAAATTTATAAATCTAAATTTTACATTTTCACCGATATAAATGTAATTTGTATCTCTAAATAAAAGGTAATATACACATAATTTATCGATGATTTTGAATTAAGTGTAATTTTTTGTAGGTAAATATAAATTAAATTGGATCAAAATTTTTTAAGTATTATAATAAATTTTTAATGTAATATTAATCAATTATATTATAATTTGTAACGATAAAATTATATATATATATAGAGAGAGAGAGAGAGAGAGAGGGCCGCAATATGTACGGGAAATAATAAAATGATTTTTAGAAACTTTAGATGCAGCCGACACTCCACTCTCAGGCATTTTGCTTACGCACAAAATTATAGTTGGTGTGACGCATTCCTGCTGACATAATAATTCATTACCATCGTTACTAAAGGTTGACAAACGAAATCCAATTAAATTGCTTAATTAATTAATTAGTTAATTAACCAATTAAACTAATTAATTAAGATATTGGAGGCATAATTATTGCAGCTAAGAAAAGGTTGGTGAATAAGATAATATTTGATCACTCCTTTGCCAATTTAATATCAGTCTCTTCTTCTTCTTCTTCTTTTTCGGATGAGCCATCAAATAAGACTTTGACACAATATCCAGATTTTTTTTAATTTTTATTAACAAAAATATTATTGGTTAATTAATTCATTGTCTTTATCATGTAATCAACATCTTCTAGATCCCATCAATTTCTCTGAATTCCTACAACGAAAATTGAAAATATACCTAATTAAGTTTAGTAATGGATTATTTGCTCATCTTTTTTTAGTCACTTTGAGGAATATTTAATTCATGAATCATATAATAATTAACCAAGTAAAATTAATTAGCATACATATTACTATTTTGGGTGCATGGTTATCTGAAAAATAAATAATTTTAATCATTATTATGATTACAAATTTAATTAATTTAACGTAAATATTTCTTGGCGTCGTTAAAATAGTTTAAAACACACTTAATATTTTAGATTATTATGAATTTGAATAATAGTATAATGTAAAAAATTTTATTTTGTAATTGAATTTTTTCATTTTTATGTTAAAGTATATATAGTTTCATATAGAATCATATATTAATGTTATCGTGCATAACCTAAACAAGCAAATTTTTCCTACCATTACCCTAATACCCTTTCTGGCAGTGCGGTACGTTATACAGATTCTGTACAAATTGTCTGATTCCCATAAATAATAATTTAATGTAATAATATATATATCTATATAAAATACCTTAGGGTTTACCAATAATTATGGAATAATAACATTTGAACCCCTATACTTTTGCAATATTAACAAAATTTAATATTAATTCCTAATATTGATATAATAGTCCCCATTCAGTGCGCGCCCTGCTGTATCCACGATTGTTGACGGCAGTGGCGAATGGGGGACCGAAATGTTAAAATGGAGAATATTTTGTCTTTTAGCTTATATAGCTAAAGATTAATGATAAAAATGTTATTATCCTATTAAACAATATTTGATAGGATCCGTCGTTTTAATGCTTGACAGTTCTGAACTCCTTCACCTTGCCTTTCTTTTCATTTGTTGCTTTTCAAGACGTTCTAGAAAATTAAATGCCATTTTTTTAGTTTCTTTTTTATAATTTCATTTTCGTGGAGTACAAATTTTATAAATACAGAAGAAAACAGAGCTCTATGAAAACCGAGTAGAAGAAAAAAATGGGGAAGCCATGGGAAGAAGAAGATCAAGTGAGCTCAACCAAAACAGAGCCCTGGTTCAAATCAAAGAAAGCAAGTGTGATTCCTGCAAAAAGAAGGTCAGTCAAGAGAATGATTTTTGATGAATTTGTTCAAGCTCTTGCTTCTCTGTTTCGTTCATCTGACTTCTCTCTCCAACCCAAGAAGAAGAACAAGAAACAGAAGAAGAAGATATTTCCTGTTTGAAAATGGTTTGATCATCACTGTAGAGATTTTATTTATACTCTGTTTCATTAATGGGTTTCAGATTTCAAGTTACCAATATCTGTGTTTAATCCTCTGTTTCCCTTTTTTTATTTACATTATGATTATTGTTCAGGATGTATTGTTTTCTTCTCTAATGACCAAATAAATATCTGGGTTTTACATAATTTCTTCTAATTCACAGGCAGATATCGTATTCAAATTGTGTTCATTGATAAAATAGAGGAGCTCTGTAATGTAAGACGATAATGAACTTATAATAGAAATCTTCTTAATTATGAATAATTACATATTAGTAATTTTGGTTTAATTACATATCATAAAGTAAATTTGAGATTATAATATTTAGGTCCCTAATTGTTCATTTGTTCGCATTCAAATATAGAAGAACATATTTATTTATATTTATTAAATGAACTTATTACCCTTTGGAATTAGGATTTATTTGATAAATCTAGATAAACTATGTCTTCATTTGTAAAGGTATCAAAGATTAGGGGTCTTAAATTATATTCCAAAGTAAAATCAAAGGAGAACCATTTTACGGCAACAAAAACGCAAAATTAACGGAGAGTAAAAAGTGAATTTTAGCAAGGTAGCCGCAATATGAAAAAATTGACTAACGAACTTTGACCGTAACGATTCACTCAGACAGTAACACGTGTCAGATAGTGCCGGCAGAATCTAGCCCCAGATTCTCCACACCCTCTTGATACAATTTTCTTAATTAATTAATTAATTTAATTATTAGATAATCTGGCTTTCACTGGCCATGTCTGGTATCTACACTTGTAATCAAAAGGAATATTCCATTCAACCTTCGCTCGCAAGTTTCTTGGCGAAAGTAATATAATAAATACAAATTTCTTTTACCCAAATTATTATAGCATGTGTTTCAAAAAAAAATTATTATAGTATTTTTTTTATAATTTAATAATTTTGGTGTTATGTTATAAAAATAGTTGAAAAATATTATTTGTTAAATAAAAATATGTTCCCTGACAAAAATAAAATATAATTTTAATGATATTTATACATTATTTTATTTCCATTTTGGAAGTAGAAGTTGTTGAATTTAATATCATTTAATTAGCATCATCATCAAAGAAATAGAATAGCGGTACTTTTCTTCGTAATTGTACTTTAAATTTATTTTTTATTAAATAATAAAGATTGCGTGCAAAAACAAACAACACATAAAACGTGCAAATTTTGGTTTTATTCATTAAATTTTGTCAAAATTTCCTATCAACGACTTATTTTTGTCTTAACACATAAATATTTATTTTTTTTCTGGAAAGAGATGGAATTCGAGTTTTTACATTAATGTTGAAACAAATCTGTTTTACATAAATGTAAATTTTACTTAAATGAAGTACAAACTTTTGTAAACGAGCATCAAAATTACATCTATTTTAACTGTTTAATAGATATCCAAATACAAGTATCATTACATAGACACGTGTTAAATTATATAATTTTTTTAAAAATTTTACATTACTTAATTTTTATTATACCTAAAAAGTTTTATAAATATAATATATAGAAACTTAATTAAAAATGATTACATTTCATTCATTAATGTCTCTATCAATAATAGTATTTTAAATAATTATTTTAATTTATATCTCAAATAGTGATATAACTTTTATCAATTGAATAGTTAATCGATCTCTTGAACTCTTATTTTCAAAGTGAAAAATTAAATTGATTGAACCATACTTTAGAAGACAATCGGTAAAATTATTAATGCAAATTTCTTTGATTATCAACATAGAAAATGATATGTCTATGTGTATGCTTTCAAATGTAAAGTAAATGATATTTCGTTATAGTTTGACCATAGAATATAGTTATTTTGATGTTACCTTTATAAGGAAACATCCAAGCAACTTCCTTAATCTTGGAATTAAAATTATTTTGAGTAATTATGTTAATTAATTCAATGGTCATATATTTTACACCTTCCAAAGGCCATTGATTTTCTCTTCAAACTTTTGTTGATTGCTAGTTATTTTATTGATTTTTAAATTAGAAGAAAAATGTGTTTTCTTTATCTTTATTTTTTAAAAATACTATTTTGTTAAAATATTAATTTGTTTTAATTATATATCATAAATTAAAAATGAGATAATAGAATTTAGGTTCTCAATTGTTTATATTACACTAAATTTTATTTATATCTGTCAAATTAAATTCCTAACCCTGTAACTCATATTTCAAATGACTTAAATGTTTTTTATTGTAAAGTTAATTTTCTTTTGAAGGAGTTCTTTATTATCACGTTGTACCTCAATATTATGAGGGTAAAAATTCAATATTATAAAAATAATTTCATTATTTTAGTGACAATCAGGATTCTGTGATACATATAGATTAAGTATGTCTTATTTTGTCAAATAGTAAACAATCAGGGATCTCAATGTTATTACACTAAACTAAAATAAAAGAACAAATTAGTTAATTTTCAGCTTCATGTTGCCGCTAAAGGTCTAATCACTATAACAGTTAACGCGTTTTCGGACATAACCGTGAGCTGAAATCATTGCGGCCACGCGTGCGAGCAGAATTTAGCGCAGATTCTTCACGTGCCGTTTCTGTTTGATATAATTTTCTTCATTAATTATTTATATTTAATGACTATCTTATTTCTACCAATTATATAATTTCCCCTAGAGAATGTTTGACTATCAAATATTTCTTTATTTCCTTCTATAATTTAGTTCCTTAAATGTACAAGAATGTTAGCTAGGTGTCACGCCCCGCGTGAATAGTATCCATGAACAGTAACCGTGACCAAGACGTTGTGCGGACAGAATTCGCGCGAGGGAAAATCCGGGACAAACGGGCACATGAGCTTTGGTAATACGACTCGTCGATAGAACGGGTTAAGTGGGGAAATGAGGCATTTGGGCCAAAGATCCATATATTCTTCCTTATTGGAATTATTGTACTTATAGCCCAATATTAACCCAACTAGCCCAACTTCTAGAATGGTGGCCCAATTAGCCCAAGTTCTAGAATTGTGTAGATAGCATTACCATTTTGACAATTGTGTAGATATTTTCTAGGACATTTCTAGAAGGCCAATCCTAACCCTCAAAAGTGCATTGTGAGGTGCAATCTAAGCCGTCCATTTTATGTAAGTTTTCCTATAAATAGGTGAGGCCTCATTTGGCCAAACCAAGCAACCAAGTGATTAAGCAATTAAGCAATAAACTTGAGTTGTAAATCACTCTTCACTCAAACTCTTATTGCTCTCTCTCTTCTATTCATAAGCTTCCGATTTAGCGCATTGCGGGTGTTGAAGGCTTGCTTAGTGAGCGGAGTTGCTAAGCGCCGCACGGTCGAAGCGAGTGAAGAGAGTGAGGCCGTGACAGTTGGTATCAGAGCTCAAGGTTGAGCAACACAAGGTTGGGCGGAGACCTTGTTGAGAGGGAGCTTTCGAATCAAAAGTTGCGTGAAGGGAAACTCTATCAAAAGGAATGGCCAACGTTTCCGACGTTACCATTGCAGGTGAGGAGGCCCAAGTGCGGGGACGTGACGAGCAACGTCCTACCAAGGGTGGAAGCAAGAGGGCACAGTCCAAGGACATGGTGGCTGGCTTGGACGCTCGAGTAGCTAGCGTGGAAGCTTTTGTGGCAAGTGTAGACTCACACCTTGACGAGATGGAGCAGCGCTTCGACGGGTTGGAAGCGGAGGACAATGCTCTTCGTGAGGTAGTGGAGGTGTCTACCGCCAAGCTCGAGGATGCCTTCAAGCAAGAGTTGCTAGCGGTTCACGACCGTATGTTTAGGGACATCCAAGCCTACATTGATAGGGAACTCGCCACAATTAAGGAGGATGTGGCTTTGTGCAAGCGTGCGGCAGCAAGCGGGATGACTACCACACGTGAAGCACCAAGAGTCGATGTCCCCAAGCCCAAGTCCTATAATGGCTCGAGGAGTGCCAAGGACGTGGACAACTTCTTATGGGGGATCGAACAATATGTCGAGGTGATGGGCATCACCGATGAACAAACCAAGGTACGTACCGCTACCCACTATCTAACCGATGTGGCTATGTTGTGGTGGAGAAGGAGGTACGGAGACATTGGTAAAGGGACATGCACCATCGAAACCTTCGATGACTTCAAGCGGGAACTCAAGCGGCAATTCTATCCGGAAAATGCCGAAGAGGAAGCACGAGGCCGGTTGCGACGCCTCAAACAATCTGAAAGCTTGCAGGACTACATCAAGGAGTTTACTAGCTTGGTGTTAGAGATTCCGGATATGAGCGACAAGGATTCGCTCTTTTTCTTCATGGATGGGCTCCAAGGATGGGCGAAGACGGAGCTTAGAAGAAGAAGCGTGCAAGATCTTGCAACCGTAATAGCCGTTGCGGAGACTCTCACTGATTACTCAAGTGAGCGATCAAATACCAAGGCCAAGGACAAGAAGGGTGGCCAAGGTAAAGGTGGGGGAGACCATAGCAAATCGCAAGGAGATGGCTTCCGCAAACCACCTATCGGCAAAGAGAAGCCGAGGAATGACAAAGAGAGGGACTCCAAACCTTCTCGAAATTGCTACTTTTGCGATGGTTCTCATTGGATGCGGGATTGTCCGAAGAGGAAGGCATTGAACGCCATGGTGGCTCGTGCGGAGGAATCACCAAGTCGAGAGGATGACGCGGCGATGGGTTCTTTGCAACTACTCAATGCCATTCGAGCGGTTCCGGAGGCACAAGCAAAGGGGCTTATCTATGTTGATGTGGTGATCAACAAGGTACGCACAAAAGCCTTAGTTGATACTGGTGCCTCACATAACTTTGTGCAGGTTGACGAGGCCAAACGACTAGGTCTCAAGGTGACCAACAAAGGCGGCACCATGAAGGCAGTAAATTCGGTCGCTAAACCAATTAAAGGTGTAGCGCAAAAGGTTGAAACCACCATCGGAGGATGGAAAGGACCGATAGATTGGTCGGTAGTACCTATGGACGACCACAAAATTGTGCTTGGGATGGATTTCTTTGATCAAATAAAGGTCGTACCGGTACCATTTGCCAACACCATGTGCATCCTTGATGGAGGCAAGGCATGCATGGTTCCGATATCAAGATCAAGTAAGGTGGAGACTAAGACACTCTCGGCCATGCAATTCAAGAAGGGTTTGAAGCGCAAGGGTCAAGAGAGTTACCTTGCCTTCTTAAAAGAATACGACGAGGATGGCGATGCGGAGGTGAGCAAAGGGGATGTTCCAAAAGAGGTAGATAACGTCCTCAAAGAGTTCAAAGATGTAATGCCCGAAGAGTTGCCCAAGAAACTTCCACCAAGGAGGGAGGTGGATCACAAGATCGAATTGGAACCGGGCACCAAACCTCCCGCCATGAGTCCATACCGACACGCTCCACCGGAGTTGCAAGAGTTGAAGAAACAACTCCAAGATTTACTTGATGCGGGCTACATTCGACCATCTAAGGCACCATTCGGCGCTCCGGTTTTGTTCCAAAAGAAGAAGGATGGGACGCTACGGATGTGTATCGATTATCGGGCACTTAACAAGGTCACCATCAAGAACAAATATCCAATTCCACTCATTGCCGATCTTTTCGATCAACTTGGGAAAGCACGGTACTTCTCTAAACTTGATTTAAGGTCGGGATACTACCAAGTACGCATAGCGGAGGGAGATGAGCCAAAAACAACATGCGTAACAAGGTACGGTTCCTATGAATTTCTAGTCATGCCTTTTGGACTAACGAATGCACCGGCTACTTTTAGCACTTTGATGAACAAGTTATTCCATCCCTATCTCGATCAATTTGTGGTGCTATACTTGGACGACATTGTTGTATATAGCAACACCTTGGAAGAACATGTGACACATCTTAGGAAGGTGTTCCAAGTATTGCGAAAGAATGAATTGTACGTGAAAAAGGAGAAGTGCTCTTTTGCGCAACGAGAAGTTCACTTCTTGGGCCACAAGATCAAGGATGGAACATTGATGATGGATAAGGCTAAGGTGCAAGCTATTCAAGAGTGGGAACCTCCGACCAAGGTACACGACCTCCGATCTTTCTTGGGGTTGGTTAATTATTACCGTCGCTTCATCAAGAGTTACTCGGCAAGAGCAGCTCCACTAACTGACTTACTAAAGAAAAGTCGCTCGTGGGATTGGACCGAGGGATGCCAACATGCCTTTGAAGATTTGAAGAAGGCAATCATGGAGGAGACGGTTCTTGTGCTGCCCGATCACACAAAACCCTTCGAAGTACACACCGATGCCTCGGATTTTGCCATTGGGGGTGTACTCATGCAAGAAGGACGTCCCATTGCTTTCGAGAGTCGTAAGCTCAATGAGGCGGAAAGGCGCTACACCGTGCAAGAAAAGGAGATGACGGCAGTCATCCATTGCCTTAGAGTATGGCGACACTACTTGCTCGGGAGTCATTTCGTGGTTATGACGGATAATGTAGCTACTAGCTACTTCCAAACGCAAAAGAAGTTAAGTCCGAAGTAAGCTCGGTGGCAAGACTTCTTGGCGGAATTCGACTACGACTTGACATACAAACCGGGCAAAGCAAATGTGGTGGCGGATGCATTAAGTCGAAAGGCGACATTGGCGGCCATTAACCTAAGTATTCCCGAGGGAAAGCTAGTAGGGAGGATCAAAGAAGGATTGACCCAAGACCCTCTAGCCAAAAATATAGTGGTACTCGCACACGAGGGAAAGACAAGACGGTTTTGGCTTGACGACGGATTGCTCTATGCCAAGGGGAGGCGAATCTTTGTGCCGAAGTGGGGTGGCTTGAGGAAAGAGCTTATCAGGGAATGCCATGATTCCAGGTGGGCTGGACACCCCGGGGCTAAGCGCACCAATGCTTTGTTGGAAAATTCGTACTATTGGCCAAGGATGCGGGAAGATGTCGAGGCCTACGTGCGGACATGTCTTGTATGCCAACAAGACAAAATTGAGCAACGAGCATCCGGTGGGTTACTTGAGCCATTACCGATTCCGAACAAGCCATGGGAAAGCGTTTCCATGGATTTCATCACGTCACTACCGAAATCGGAGGGGTATGGAAGTATCATTGTGGTGGTGGATCGTTTTAGCAAATACGCGGTTTTTACACCGGCACCTACGGATTGCACAGCGGAAGAAGCTGCAAAATTATTCCTAAAGCATGTGGTGAAGCTTTGGGGAGTGCCGAATAATATTGTAAGTGATCGCGATCCACGGTTTACCGGGAAGTTTTGGTCCGAGTTATTCAAGCTACTTGGAACGGACCTTAATTTTTCTACAAGCTTTCATCCTCAAAGTGACGGACAAACCGAGCGTGTCAATGCACTGCTCGAATTATACTTGAGGCACTATGTGAGTGCCAACCAAAGGGATTGGGCCAAGTTGCTAGATGTGGCTCAATTTTCTTACAACTTGCAGCGGAGCGAGGCGACTAATAGGAGTCCGTTCGAGATTGTGTTGGGTCGACAACCGATGACTCCACATGCACTAGCCTCAAGTTATGATGGAAAAAGTCCGGGAGCCTTCAAGTTCACCAAGGCATGGCATGAACAAGCCGATTTAGCTAGGGCATACCTAGATAAGGCGGCTAAGAAGATGAAGAAGTGGGCGGACAATAACCGAAGGGACGTGGAGTTCCAAGAGGGGGACCAAGTCATGGTGAAACTCTTGCCCCAACAATTCAAGACATTGCGCAAAGTACACAAGGGATTGGTTCGACGTTACGAGGGACCATTTCCAATCATAAAGAAAGTGGGCAAGGTGTCATATCGAGTTCTTCTTCCCCCTAAATTGAAGATTCACCCCGTCTTCCATGTAAGCATGTTAAAACCTTACCATGGAGATGAGGAAGACCCGAGCCGAGGGGAGTCAAAACGGGCTCCAACTGCCGTGGTAACCTTTTTTGAGAAGGAGGTTGAATGTATTCTTGCGGATCGACGAGTTCGAAAGCGAGGAGTGCCGAACTACACGGAATACTTCGTCAAGTGGAAGGGATTGCCCGAAAGCGAGGCTACATGGGAGCATGAAGATGCACTATGGCAATTCCAAGAGCACATAAAGAGGTTCCGTGAGGAAGACGCGACGAGGACGTCGCGCATTTAGGTGGGGGAGGATGTCACGCCCCGCGTGAATAGTGCCCATGAACAGTAACCGTGACCAAGACGTTGTGCGGACAGAATTCGCGCGAGGGAAAATCCGGGACAAACGGGCACATGAGCTTTGGTAATACGACTCGTCGATAGAACGGGTTAAGTGGGGAAATGAGGCATTTGGGCCAAAGATCCATATATTCTTCCTTATTGGAATTATTGTACTTATAGCCCAATATTAACTCAACTAGCCCAACTTCTAGAATGGTGGCCCAATTAGCCCAAGTTCTAGAATTGTGTAGATAGCATTACCATTTTGACAATTGTGTAGATATTTTCTAGGACATTTCTAGAAGGCCAATCCTAGCCCTCAAAAGTGCATTGTGAGGTGCAATCTAGGCCGTCCATTTTATGTAAGTTTTCCTATAAATAGGTGAGGCCTCATTTGGCCAAACCAAGCAACCAAGTGATTAAGCAATTAAGCAATAAACTTGAGTTGTAAATCACTCTTCACTCAAACTCTTATTGCTCTCTCTCTTCTATTCATAAGCTTCCGATTTAGCGCATTGCGGGTGTTGAAGGCTTGCTTAGTGAGCGGAGTTGCTAAGCGCCGCACGGTCGAAGCGAGTGAAGAGAGTGAGGCCGTGACATAGGGCCTAGTATCACCTTAATTGATGAAAGAGAATTCATTTTAATTTTTTCTTTTATAGGGCAAATAATTTTTCTACTATATATATATATATATTCATGTAATTGTAAATGTGCTTGCTCTTAGATTGGTTACCTTATAAAGAAAAGCTTTATGACAAATTCTTGGAAACAACATCTATTGGCCAATTCACATTGACCAAAATTACACCAATAAAAATTATTATTGGTACAAATTTAATTAATTATCATAAAAATTTCAAAGAAATATTATGTATGCTCTTTCAAGTCTAAGTAATAGTTGAACAATTGACCAAATTAAATGCTCTTTGTAAACTATGTGTATAGCTTAGGAAATATCCAAGAAGCTTCCTGACCGCTAATTTTTTTCCACGTTAACGATTTAAAAGTTATTAGGGTTAAACTGAATATTATGAAAAATACGGGGCAAATTCGAATTAAACCTTAATAGTAAACCTGAATACTACTATAAATAGCAAGGCGGCTGGCTGTTAAGCAAGCAAGCGGAGGTATCGTTATGGAGACTCAAATGGAAGTGAGTTCGAACAAGAAGGACGCAGGTGGTGAGATGGGCGGAGCCGTCGCGGAGCCACGGTTCAGATCAAAGAAAGGAAGCGTGATTCCGGCGAAAAGGAGGTCAGTTAAGAGAATGATATTGGATCAATTTGTTCAATCTCTTGTTTCTCTTTTTGGTTCAGTACTGAAGAAACAAGTCTCAGCTGCAGCACCCAAATCTTCAAACACCAATGATAACGCTGTACTTCCATACCCATAAGCAGTTTTTGATTTTGTGTTTTTTAGATTGTAACACAGAAAGTTCATTTAAATTAATGGGTTTCAGATATTATGATCAACAAATATGAACAGTTCTCTGTTTCTTTCCTCCTTTGTTAAGGATTTTGCTTCTGGTTTTGTTGTGATTCTCTGAGCTTTTGCTCATTTTTAGATTCAGGGTTTTCACAGAAACTCTTCAAATTCAAACTCTCAGGGTAAGCCTATTAATGGTACATCACTCTGGAAAAACACAGGAATCTTGTTTGATTACTATAAACCACAGAAACAGGTTAGATTTGAAGATTTTCCAGAAACATCAAAGAAACCCAGAAATGGAAACTTAAGATTTTGATTCACAAGAATGGAGTTTGGTAGAGATACCGGATGAATCCTCTTCAAGCCTTCAACATCTCATTTCTATCTTGTCATAACAATTTTGTCTGTGCTCGTTTCACCTCTGACTTGAGTATTTTCAATTCTGAGTCTACATCAATCATTTTATCCCTGAAATAGTAAAATCAGATGGTGAATTAACTACCACATGTGTTGGAGATTCAGAAAATTAACTTTCCGTTCTTCAACGAACAAGGTCAAATTTACTTAAGCGTAGTGGGGAGTAGCAGTAAGAAGGGGTAAAAGTAGTTAATTTATTGAATTTCATGCTGAATGTAGTGGTAGCAGTTGCCTCGCCAGACAGTGACTTGAGTCTGTATCCAATTATTTACTTACACGTGTCAAATTGTGGACTATCTGAATGTAGTCACGTTACATTTTCTAACGCGCATTTCTTAGCATTTAAAAGTTGCTAAAAAATTGCATTAATTAAAAGGAGGGCACCACGCATCTTTCACATTATTCTCTATCAACATATATAACATCATCTATACTATAATAATTAAGTTGGTGATGTTTAATTCATGAATCATGTAATATTATATAATAACTAAGTAAGATTAATTAGAATATTGCTATTTAATTGCATTTTTTATTTAAGAAAAAATAAATTAATCAATTTGAAATATCTCCTTAATCAAAAAAATATCCGAGAAACTTCCTTTTTTTACCTAAAATTATTTTTGAGTAACTAAATACTCGGTAGGTGAGATTCACTCTTTATCTTTAAATCAAACAGAAAAATTGTCTTTCATTTATCTTTTTAACACATTATAGAAAATTAAAATTTAGATAATTAAATAATTGGTGGGTAAGACCTACCGTTCATCTTTAAATTAGTGAGAAAAATTATTATCAATTTTATTCTTTTCTTTTCAACAAGTTATAGAAATTAAAATTTTAAATTTCTTTTTGTACGTCATAAATATTTGTGCTTATTCTATTTATTATGATAGCGAAATGTTAATGTTATTCGTACAATTAGATAAAGAACGTCTTTCTTGTAAAAATATAAAAACTCAAGGAGCTGAATGTTATTATCGAAAGTATAAATCCGTACAAACTTCCTTTTCCTTCGCAGAGGTTAAATTAACAGAGGGGTAAAAGTGGAATTTCGGCTCAGTGCAGCTGCAAAATGTAAAAATCTGACGAATGCTTACACGTGTCACAACATAAGTGTTCGAAGAAATAATTGGGCCCACATTTGCGTGTAGAACCTAGCTCAGATTCTCCGTGCAAATTTGGGCTCTAGGTGGCCACTGTGGAATTTACACGTGTCCTCAATGAATCTTGTATTCACCACATGAAGCAAAAGCTTCTTTCCCACGCTTCATCACTCGCATCGTGAGTTTTGGGCTTTTATTAATTATACTGATTAATAGAAAGAAGGGAAATTATGCAACATCAAGTACTAGAAAAATTTTAAAAAAAATGATTATAACTTGTAGAAAATGGAGATTGAATTTCGTGATATTATGATTGTGAATTTGTATTGTGTAGAAAAAGTTATGTTCGAATCATTTTTGTAACATATGTTGAAAATGATCACAATATCACTTTAGAGAAGATGGTTGATAATTATTAAATTATTAATAGTTAAATAAAAAAATATTTAACAAATAATTTAGTTATAAAAAATACGATAATTCAAAATTTTTTTAAAAATAATTGGACCGAAAAATTTTGGCAACAAAATTGAATAAATCGCATATAAGTTTTATGATTTTTATATTTTATTCTATTTATTTATGTTGTCTCAGTTATAATTTTTTAGAAAATTACATATAGTATTTTGATTAAAAAATTGTTTCAATTTTCACTTTTATTTTTATATTTTATTTCAAAAATAGGGGAAATATATAAATCTAGGTGAAATGCAAAACGACAAAGAAAAAGAAAAAACGGGGCTTCGGGTCAGGACTTTGGGTTGGGTTGGGTTGGGTTATGAGGGAGAGAATTTGGATCCCAGTGAACCCATTTGTCCTTGAGCTTCGGGTCCCACAAGAGATGGGCCAGATATAAGTTTTTTACCACAAATGTTAAGCAAACCCAGAAATAGAAGCTGAAAATGTTGAACTAATTTTTTGTTCTATATGACATAAACGTCAGCGTTTTATGTTGATTGATTGTGATGCTTCCATTAATGAATATGCTAAAAAAAAAAAAAAAAAGTTGTTGTATTTTGTTATAGCCCCACGAAAATGAGTCTAAAGACTTTAAAATCCTGTTCTGGTACGATGTCCAATTTACTACAGTAAAATTTTTTTAACGGCACCTTAAATGTGAAAAACGGACAAAAGTTAACTTTTACCATTTTCCGAGGTAAATTCTAAAATTCAATTTAATCATTCAGATTCCTAGTTTTAGATTATGTCAGTAGCCGCACGGGCAAAATTATTTTAATGTAGATTCTGATGCAAGTCTACGACGTAATAATTATTAAGGAATTCGGGAGGGACCGTACATGAATACGTATAGATGATATATGCTTATTTATGTGAACTTGACTGTGCAAGACACGTGTCCTTGTACGAATCTTCTGCCCAGTAATATTGAATAACTAAATGATACTAATCTTTACTCTGGCTGGATGTCGAATTTACTGAATCAGTGGAATTTTTTTACCGCTGCTTAAATGTGAGAACGGACAAAAACGGACATTTACATTTTACCTAAGGTAGGTAAATTCTAGAAGTAGAAGTTGTCGTATTGCGGGAGACAAGAAGACAGACATGTAACTGCCTCTCAGCCCACGTGCGGGTACAACTATTTAAGTTTCAATAGTCTAACAAGAAATAATTGGCCCTACTTTAATGCTTATCATTTCCTTAATTAATGATTTTGTCATATTATTATAGCCGAAATACGTAGAGTTCTTAATTTTTTTTTTTATACTCTTAATTTTTTAATTTCTATTCTGATTTTGTTGAAAAAATGGAAGCTGAAAATGATAAAAAGAAAATTGAATTCTTTGTACAAAATGAAAAAAAAAAGTATTATTTTATTCTAATGAGATTTTTTATGAATATGATCAAAACGAAAATGTTGTTTTTTATTTGTTATTTTTGGTAGTTGACTTCTGATCCTTATTTATAAATAAGATAGCAACCAATTAAGATAATAATAATAATAATAATATCATTATTATTACATTTATTTTTTTATTTTTGTAATTACGTAACTCTTTAAAATTTCAAAATATAATAGATTTTAAAGTATTTAAATACTATTGTTGTAAAAAAAAATATTTAAATACGATTAATTAATAAAAAATTGGTAAGATTTTCCGCGATAGAATTTGCTCGCAGACTTTGGTCGAATAGAATTTTTCACTACGACTGGCGACGTCTTTGCAACAGAATACATTGCACTTCTACTGCCACGTGTACGTTCGATGCCTGCTGTCTTTTCCGACACGAGTCGTCCGTATGGAACACTGTTCAAATCCTTGCTTCGCAAGCTTTCCTCCGTCATTGGCTGAACATTATAAATTCTCTGCAATTTCACTGCTAAGCGCAAAACATTTTCAGTGAGCGAGTGATCTATATCTCCAGCTTTGCAGCAGTACATTGACCGGGGAAGACAAGAAAGATGACGGAGGCGGCGGCGACGACGGCGAAGGTACACCCAAGTGAAGAATTGGTCAAAGCCAAGACTGAGCTTTGGTTGAACCCAAAGAAGGAAAAGGCTAATAATACAAAGGGAAAGGCGAGTGTGATTCCAGCAAGGAGGAGACTTGTGAAGAGTATGATGCTCGATTTCTTGGTCCAATTGGCTGCTTCTCTTTGCTCCTCTGCCGCCAAATCGAAGAAGCAGAAAATGGCAGTTACCAATAAAGTGTGAGGATTTATAACTATTTCCAATGTAATTAAGTACTTAAATTCATTGTTTTGTACTAATTTATTGTTTAATTTGATTGGGTTAAAAGAATACTTTCCATCTTTTTTTGATCCCCTGCTTCTATGGAGTTTCATTTGATTATTTGAATGAACCCAGAAAAATCAGTGCATAATTTGATTAAAAAAGTACCTGAAAAAAGAAGGAGATTACTTAAAAGCTTGAAACCCATTAAGGAAGATTGTTAGATTCAGATTCGTGATGCTCTGCTTCTCAAATTGAGATGGGTGACGATTCCAGTCAATACGACGTCGTTTCGTGCGACGATCAACCACCGAAAGGTTTACTTGCTGAGGATTTATTATTACTTCCAATGCAATTGTTTATTCTTTATTTTGCATTAATTTATTCTTTAATTAATTGGGTTCATCATAAATAAAGATTGCTTTCTGTCATTTGAGCCCCTGCTGCTATGGAGAAACAGAGACGTTCTGGCTATGGGGGTTCATTTTTCATTTGATTGTTTGGACGAACCCATCAAAATCTGTGCTTATTTTGATTCAAATTACAAGAAAGACAGATATCGCTTGAAATTTTAAACTTATTAATAGAGATTATTAGATTAAGATTCGTAATAATCCGATTCTCATTCCGTCGTCGCAAACTCAGCTGGGTGGAGAGAGAGAGAGGGAGAGTCGACGATTCCACTCAATACGACACCGTTCCAGTGTTAACCTTTTTTCTCTTTATTAATGGTGAAAATTAAAGTTGACAATTGAGAAAATTTTAGATATATCTGAAGCCAAACATGTCCTCAATTTTCCCACGTAATTTTACTCTATCTCATTCATAAACACAAGTTAACAAAATTAGCTCTCAAGTTTGAGAAATTAACTCTCTAAAATCACTGCGAGAGAAGAATAAATCAACTAAACGATCTTTTTAATATTGTAGTAATTAAAACAATAGATCAATAAAGCGAATTTTTGATAAAATAAATTAATTAAAAAAGTCAAAGTAGAAAACAGTCAAGAGATAAGATACAAGGAATACAATAATAATTTAGTCTAACTTTGGACTTCAAGAAAAGTATAATATTTTGATTTAGGAGTCAAAGTGACTTAATGCAAAAGCCCCCCACATTATCTGTACTCTTAGACCTTTTCAATCTAATTGACTAGTGTGACCCTTTCAATTGCTTGTATATTCCTTCTAGTATGTATTATTGTCACGTTTGATGAAGATGCCGAGGAAATATAATTAATTTAATGTAATTTGTAGGCAAGCAATCTCCATAGAGAATAGACTAAAATGCTTAATGTCAAAAAGGAAGTTGCAATCAAATGTATATTAATTACTAACTTTATTGATAGAATCATAATGGGTTTATGGAAGAGTGAATGAACACAACTTTTGAGACATGTAAGAACAATTTAATAATATAATAATAATTAGAATGCACCACCAAATTCACCACATTATCTTATTAAAATTCTATTTTATCTAAATAAATTATAGACTTCTTAAGTTGAAAAGTAGATTTCGTTTAGATTTTGAGTGACAACATATTAGATCCAATCAAAACTTTTAATTTTTGATATTTACTAATGTAATATTGATAAATTATACATGTAATTTATAATATTAAAAAAAATAAGACTCTCGATTCTCAATAAATTTTTAACGTAACATTGATAAATTTCTCTATTCTTGTAATTTATGTAAGTATATATATACTTTATAACTAATTACTATTTACGACATATTTAATACTGTTAATTTTTAATAAACGCTAAAATTGGAACATATTGATATATTTTAACAATGTTAACGAACAATTTATACCAAAAATTTGTATCACTACAAGGAGAGATTATGTCTATTTGCTATGAAAGCAAAGGGACAAGAATTAAAGTAATTATGTTTGTGTAGTGGCCCCTTTGTTGTATAAATACCCACAAGAATATTTACTCATGGACCAACCTAATTCAATTTCAATTTCCTAAGTTGAAGGAATTATTTAAAGAAGGGAAAAAAAAGTGAAAAAAGGCATTTCTTAAAGAGAAAATAAAGTTTCATATTTTTGTTCTATAAATTATTGTCATATATCTACTTTGAAATATAAAAAGTAATTTGTTGTTAAATCTATGCGTGGATAATGTGGTGTATTTTTCTATTTAATTTTTTTGGTGAAATAAATTATAATAGTATTAATTTCCTTACTAATTCAAGCAACTTTAATTTGATAATAATTAAATAAATATTCTAGAAAATAAAAATATTTATCTTTTTTCTATTAGGATAATAGTTATGATTTGTACATATATTTTAGAATAACTAAAAAGAAAGAAAAATGATAATGAAAATGGGGTTATACTATGATGCATATGAATGTATTATAATATTTTAATTTTTTTACCATTTTTATTGTAATCTCCAACTCTTTTATCATAATTTTTATTTATATGTTTTTCGTTTTAATTCTATGACTATAATTTAATTTATAAAAAATATAATTAAAAATTGAGAAAGCAAGAAAAAGTAGGAGATGAATAGAAAATTGAATAGGACAATAAAAAGATTTACACATAAATTTATTATGATATAGCCGATAAAATTTCTTAAATATTATAAAATTTTTTATATTCAAATTCTGTTTAAGTTGCATTAATATAAAATGTATTTGAGATTTAAATTTCGTTCCCAATACATTTATACATTTTCTGAAGTTATGTACAATAATTGTTGTTGCGAATGTTGTTTTCAGAAAAAAACGAAAAAAAAAGAAAACAGAAATGGAAGCCGAAAATGTAGAAAAAAATTGCGATTCTTCGTGACGAAAACGGCAGTGTTTTGTGTTGACTGCGATATTATTTTTCAGTTATTTGTTCTGTTTGGTAGTCGGTGGCTTTAAATCCATTTCTGAAAATAAGACAGCAACAGAAAAACGGTATCTCATCCAATTAAGATAATATTATATGAATGTATATATTATTAGATATTTTGCTTTCTTATCTTGTTAATCCACTTAATTAATCTTTTTTTAATTATGTCTCTTTAAGTTAAAATCTCGTAATATTAAATAATTAAATAGTCAAAAAATAACTAGCTAGACAGTGATTAATAATATTAATTGTTAACTAAAAGAATAAATAATAAAATAGTTACCTAAGTGGCGCTGTGAAGTCGTTACTTCTTGAAGTGTAATATATAATTTAAAAAATAATTAAAAGAAAAGAAATTGTGACGATCGTCAAAGCGTAGAATCCAAGCGCCGATTTGATCGGACAGATGAATTAATGAGGCCACTTCACTACGTGTAATAAAATACAAAAATTAATGCGGGAAGGACACGTGTCTGAAACGGAGCTACTGTTGAATACTTGACTCGCAAGCATTCCCCTCATCGGCTAAGTCCTAAAATAGAAATTTTTAAAAAAAAATTAAAAAATTCTTTACATTTTCGCGGCTCTTCATAAAGCGGCTAAGCACAGGCATTTTGAGAGTGAGCGATCTATGTTCTCTAGCTTTTCAGTAACACTCGGTTCGGAGAATACGAGAAAGATGACGGCGACGGCGACGGCGAAGGTGAACCCAAGCGTAGAAAAGGTGGTCAAAGCCAAGATTGAGTCCTGGCTGGACCCCAAAAAGGCCAAGGCTAAAGAGAAGACGAGGAAGATGACGGCGGCGGCGGCGGCAGTGGAGGCGACGGCGAAGGTGAACCCAAGTGAAGAAGGGGTGGTCAAAGCCAATCCCGAGCTCTGGTTGAACCCAAAGAAGGCAAAGGCTAAAGAGAAGACGACAAAGATGGTGACGGCGGCGACGGCGGCGACGGCGTCGGCGAGCTCAAGTGAAGAAGAGGTCGTGAAAGCAAAGACTGGGCCGGCAAAGGGAAAGGCAACTGTGATTCCGGCGAAGAGGAGACTTGTGAAGAGTATGATGCTCGATTTCTTGCTTCAGTGTGCTGTTCCCAAATCCAACGAATGAAAAACGCCGGTGGCCAATAAAGTGGGAGGATTTATTATTATTATTCTTTCCACTTTAATTATTTATTATTTATTTTGTATTAATCTATTGTTTAATTAATTCGGTTTTATCATAAATAAAAATTAGATTGTATATTATTAGATCAAGATTCGCAATATTCTGCTTCCCAAATTGAGATGGGTAGAGAGGTGACGATTCCAGTCTATACGACATCGTTTCCGGTTTCATTAAATCAGCAAATTTACTTTGTTAAGAATCTGACCGGAAAATGTCATGTTTTTCGCCGCAGGAAAGAAGTTTTCCGGTGAAAGACCAAAAAAAAAAATAGAAACCGCGTTGTTTGGTTTCATTCGTTCTGATTTCGACAATTATCTCTTAATTTTTTTTTCTTATTATTAATTCTAAAATTAAAGTTGACAAGAGAGAGAAAAAGTTTGACAAATTTTCCTTTCACCATTTTTTTTTTATCATAATCATATAATTATTCTTATAATTTTATTAGATTGAAAAATGAATAATGTGATGTATTTGTTTTATTTTATTAATTTATTTTTAAAACAAATTAACAGAGTACTAATATCCTTACCAATTTAAGGGCTTGTTTGGCTTCAAAACCATAATAAAAGGCAAACATACCTAACATGCCCCAAGCTACCACACATCCAAATTGCACTCTATCTCATGTAAGAAAACAAGTCAAAAGCAATTTTTTCACTAAAATTAATATGAGAAACATGGGTAAAAAGTTAAATCAATTAGACTATCTCTTTAAGGGATTGACTAAAATTAGCAACAAAACAAAGAGAATTTTAGACAAAAGTAAATTAATTGCTTAGTTCGTATTGGAAAGTGGATAATGGATAAAATTCAATGAGTATGATAATGATATGCCTCAAAGTTTCAACTTAATTTATGTTTGTTTGCATTAAAAAAGGTGCTTTGGCAACCAATCAAAACTACTCTTCTTGAAGCAGAAACAAATGAAACACATAAAGCAATTTGTTTCCAGCTATCCTTGTGAAAGTAAGCAACAAAATGGGCATACAATATCTTCAAAAGGATTTGTAAGAAGAGAATCTAATCTAGCATTGAAGAAAAAAGAATATCTATTTTATAAAACTTTCGCTTTGTATTTTTTGAACAATGAATCGTATAAGAGATGGAAACAGCTGTAATCTATTCCTAATTCTCTCTTACTTTGTACTTAGAAAAGTATAATATTTTGATTAATGAGTTGCAATGACTTTTATTAAATGGTTTTTAAATACTTATTTCAACATGTGTTTATTATCGCACATGTTTAATATTGCCTTGTTGACTTGTGACTACAATGAGATAAGGAATGCTTTCCACATTATACAATTTTAATTTTACTTTGTGCAGTTGACCTACACTAGTCAAAATGTCATAGAATGCTTAGCTCTCAAGTTTTATCCCTATTGGATCATCTCTAAATTGGACAAATTTTGAAACACAAACCTTACTTCTAGAGAGATTGATTGAGTTAGTGAAGAAAATGAGCAGAGAGTTAGGCAACTTTTTGGGGGAAAAAAATGAAAAAGCCAGGAGAAGAGTAACAAAGCAAGGCAAAGGGAAAGAGAAATGCAAGTGTTATTCCTCTAGCTATGAAGTTAGTGAAAACAATAATGATGTTTGAATCTTTTGTCCATTCTTTATGTTTCTAAAAATATGCACCCACATGACCTAAAACCAAAAATGCCCTAAAGGGTAGCCATGTTTTCCCTTCTGCTCAATAGCTAGCTACCCAAATTGCCCATCCTGATGTTGCTGATTAGATGCTATATATGGGGATGATCTACTTTCATGTATGATGAAAATGACATGGAAATATATTTAATTTAATGTAAGAGGGCAAGTGACGCTAGAGACTAAGATCCTGAATGTGAATGGGGAGGTTCCAATCAAATGTATATTAATTACTAACTTTATTGATGGAATCACAATGGTTCCAAAGAAGAATGAGTGGTCACGCCTTTTTAGACATGTAGGGACCAATTTAGTAATCTAATAATAAATAAATTGCAGCACTAAATTCATGTGAACAATTCTTGGCTAGAAGAAGAGATTTATATAATAAGAAATCTATCTGTCGAATTTTCCATTAACCTTAACTCAATCGGACGATTCTTAGAGCTGCTGCTGAGCCAAAATTAGGAACTCTATATATTTTTTTGTAATTATATATATGTATCCACTTCATATTAATCATCTTTAAAAGTATGCTTAGTATTACTATTTTCATTTAACTTCACAAATAAAATTAAAAAAAGTATTGTTATTCAGTTAAAAGTTAGAAAGTAAGAATACATTGCTTCATAAATTTGGTAAGACTTCCTTACTTATGTGTGAGCAAATATCCTTTTAATATGTATATCTACCTTTTTTTACTAATATTTAGAATTTAATATTCAATCTCAAACGTGTTCTAATTTTTATTATTTTTATTACACAACAGTTATAATTTTAAAATTACAAAATCACAATCTCAAACATATTCTAATCAGAATTAGAACATATTGATATATTTTACCAACGTTAAAAAACAATTTAACGAAATTTTGTATAAAATATGTTTATTTGCTGTGTACTAGAAAGCAAGAGACAAGAATAAAGTAATTTTGTCTGGGTAGTTCCCAACTCTTATGTCTCTTTGTTGGATAAATACCCTTATGGACCGACCAAATTGATTCAATTTTCTTGTCCTAAATTGAAGGAATTATTTAAAAAAGGAAAAAAAAGAGAAAGAGGAAAAAGGCGTTTCCTATAATAATCACTATAAGAAGAAGAAGAAGAAGAGAAAAGAAATCTCCATATTTATTTTTGTTATATAAAATTAGATCCCAAAAATATTCAAATAAATAAAATCTCGCCTACGTACAGTAAGATTTTGAACAAGTTTTTATTAATATCATAACACACAATTTATAGCATAAGTTTTTAAATTTTTTTATTAATATCATAAAAATTCTTATTATTTTATTAAATTGACATATGAATAATGTGATATATTTGTTTTATTTAAATTTTTTGGCAAAATAAATTAAAATAGTGTTAATCTCTTACACCAATTCAAGGACATATATATTTGGTATTGCTACCTTCAAAAGTATAGCACTTTAATCATAAAAATATCCTAAATTTTTATATAATTATCAAGTCTAACTTTATTCATATACAGACAGACACAAGTTAAACAAATTTCCCCCACAAAAATAGTGTAGAGTGATAAGATCTTTTAATCTCTTACTAATATCTTGGACAAATATAGACAATTATATTGACTATATTATAAATAATTGAAGTCAATTTAAGAAAAAAATGAACGAGTTAATTAGGTGGGAAACGATAATGAATACAATAAGGATAAGCCTCCAAGTTTCAACTTCTTTATGTTTGTCCCCTTTCTATGTTAGTAACTTTATGGAATTTGGTTGCATCTTTATTTACATAAAATTTGAATAATTTTAGAAGTTGGTGGTGACTTTGGCAACCAATAAGACTACTCTTTTTGAAGCAAAAAGAAATCATGTTTCCAGCTATGATGCTTATGAAACTGAAAGACAAATTGGCAATATATGTCTTTCAAAGGATTTGAAAGAAGAGAATCAAATCTAGCATGAAATTAACAAAAAGACCAACTGATTTTACTTGTATTTGGACATGTTTTGGTGATGGAAGATTGTGAAATCTTGACTAACTGACCAGAGAGTAATAGATAAGGATAAGGTTTCCCCATTACGCAATATGAATTGAATTAATCTTAATCTAATTTAATTAATTGAAGCTATATATTACAAAGCATCACCCAAGAAGTATTCAAGAACCACTAATTTGAAAAAGAAATTAAAAGAAAAATCATTTTTATTGAATGATGAAAAATTAAATGGCAACCACAGTTGCTAACTCTTTTATAAATATTAATTTTGAAATAATTTCATAGAGAATATAAGACTCTTATCTCTAATAGAATAATGTAATTAATTTGATGTTACACTTTAAAATTTAAAGCGCATTAATCGGTGGAATAAGTTGATGATAGTTACATGATGACAACAAAAGTTAGGAATTTTGACTAACTTTACAGGAATTAATCTGTTCTCCTAACAAGATTATATTGGCCGAAACTAATTAGTGTATGTGAAAGATTGTTTGGAAAGTTAACCCTTAAATGGAATATTTTGAGATGTTGCAACTTGCATGGTCAATTTTATGCAAAAGAAAATTAGATATGTGACATATGGCCTCTTGATTTTAGGTCAAGAGATCGATTTGCCTCTCACAATCAACTTTAACAAATATTTTTTAAAATAGAAATTTAAATCCTCATTAATAAAATTGAACATAAATATTGCCATATCCTGTGTTGTTAGTAAGAGTAAGATTGTGTTAAATTATAAATTTTGAGTTCTCTTTTAACTAAGTAGACTCATTTTGGGTTACAAAATATAAAAATAAAGTAATAACATTTGAGTTATGATAAATCGCTATTTCAATATATTAACTTTCTCACAAGAACATAGGATTTAAAAGGGAAATCTCAATTATCATTCTTATAAGAAAGATGAAATCGAAAGAGGGACTTCAAAATATTTTTTCATAAGTGAATAATATTTACTTGATTCTATAAAGATAAGTAACGTCAATAAGGGGCAATTGTGAAATAAGAGAACATATTTCCAAATTTTAATTTTAATGAAAAATGACTTATAATCAATAGTTTCTTACATCAAATGAGTCCACGACAACAGCCTACAGCTAAGCGCCAAATGCAGAGTAATATTTTCATACGCAACTCTCGACTTGCAACTTGCAACCTGCTCCGTTGAATTTCACTGTGCACTTCTTATACGTGTCAATACATCATAGAATACTTAGTGCTCAAGTAGCACCCACATTGGCTCATCTCTAGATGCATATAAAAACACCTCAAAACACAAACACCAACCTCACAGCTTCTACAGAGATTCATTCACTGAACAAAATGAGCGAAGAGTCAGGCAAGTTTGTGGGAGATAAAACCCCAAGAGAGGAGGAGGAACAAGGCAAAGCCAAATCCAAAGGCCAAGCAGAGCAATGGGTGAACACAAAGAAGAATGCAAGTGTTATCCCACCACAAAGGAAGTTAGTGAAGACAATGATGTTTGAATCTTTTGTCCATTCTTTGTCTTCTCTTGGCTCTTCTTCCTCAGAAATTTATCCACCCACACAACCTAAAACCGAAAATGCTCAAAAGGGTAACCGTGTTTTCCCTTCTACCCCATAGCTGGCTACTAAAATTCCCCATTGTATATATTTCCTGTGTTGAACCTGTTGTTGTTGCCGGCTACCGCAGCCGCCGGCAGATGTGCTGTTAGATATATTGTTGTGTGTCTTAGGCTATGCTGATGTTTCACTTTCTTGTATAAATGTATGGTTTTTCAATGGTTTGTAATTTGATGCTAATCTCTAATATCTTGTCGATGAAGATGAAAAGAAAATATATTTAATTTGATCTAAGTATAGACTATAGACTGAAATAGTGGGTTCAAAGAAAGAATATTCTAATAAAATGCAATTTATTTCATAACTTTTACGCAAATCTTTAATAAAAAACATAGTGGGTTCAAAGGAAGATTGGATGGACACCACTTTCGAGACATGTAGGACCAAAATTCTATGGGAAATGAATCTTGCCGAAATAAGTGATAATTGTAAGTCATCTATGATCACATTTAAGAAAAAAACCTATCTATAGAAGCATGCCCCATTATGTGACCATCTCCAATTGGAGAATTCTTTAAGCTATTGAGCAAAGAGGATTAACCTAAAATGTTTATATATTTGGTCAATAGTAACGAAAGATTTGTACCACAATTTTATCAATCGAGTTGGATTTCATTCTTCATAACAAACACCCATAAAGGGAGTTTTCCATTATTGCTCAAGAGAAGAAAATTTATGTCTCAATATTCAATCTAGATTGTAAATTTGTTAATTTTGAAAAATGTTGTAACTATGAAGAAGAAATTAATTAAGGGTGTAAACATCAGATAGTTGAAAGTGGAAACATAATTTTGATTTTATCCACTTGCTGTTAACAAGCGGCACCGACCCTCCAGCTAGTGATTTCCATCTCATCATTTGACAACTCAGTGTGAAGGTCCACTCAATGTCAGGTTCTAATCCCACATTAAACAGATCATCTCGTTATCAGTCATTGTTTTCAACAGGTAATTTTCACTATGCATGTGCAGGCGTTTATATATCAATTTTCATTTTTATTTTTACATTTATCTTTATTATCACTAACAAATAGGATTTGATACCGGTGGTGAGTAACGAAAAAATTTAAAAATTATGACGAAAAATCGATTTTACTATAGCATAACTCAATTATTTTAAAAAAATTGTGGGTTTCTTTTAAAAAGTGTTGTATATTCATTTCTTAATTACAAGTTTTCTTGATCATTTAACATAAATTGCATTTTATTATTATTATTATAGTTAACTTTCTCCTTAGTGAAATTAATGGAATGCTTGCTGTTTTTTTTTTTTTTCAAAAAAAAGAAAAACAGTTTCAAGTATTCCATTTACTTCTTTAATTGCTATATATATTTTCTACATAGAAAGCGAAGGGGATTAAGAAAAGCCAGGACTGACGGGAAACAGAACGAATCCCTAAGCATTTGGGCGGTGAAAAGGATTCCCACTTTTCAGGCTTGATTTTTCCAATTAATTGTTACACCTTGCTGTGCCAATAATGGTGATATTAAATTTAAACGACTTTTTTTAATTTATATCCTTAAATTCCATCCAAATTCTAATCCATCAACATTCGGTGCATCTAATTAATATATAATTAATATATATTAAATTTATTTTTTTAATTTTTAAATATATTTAAATTTAATTGTCTTTAAAATAATATAAAATATGTGTAATTTTACAAAATTAATATATATATATTCATACATACGTGTAAACCTATTTTTTTAAAAAAATTTTATATTAATTATAAACCGTTAGATAACAGTTGAGATTGTATCTTATATATACATTAATTATATATACATTAATTACATGATCAAATACAATATCAACTATTGAATATGTTTTAAATTTAAATTTAAGAAAATATAGAAATAGAATACATACCTCTAGCCATGTTGGCCAAGTAAAGAAACTTAAAAAATATTTCTTCTAATAAAAGTGTCTTATAGCCTATTCCTTTCTCGAGGCCTCTCTATGATAGAAATGATATTATTTTTATTTTATAGGCTATGCAAATGGTTAGGTTAGGGACCTTTTTTATAGGAAAATTTTCCATAACTCAAAAACCTTTTCTTTTCTCCACTTCTATCCATTGTTAAAGTAATTTTAAAACATTTTCTCCACTAATCACTGGCTAATCAATTTTGTCTTGCATTACTTTTATTTTATTGTAAAGAGATTAAATAAGACTTAATAATTACTAACCTTTAAATAAGATACTAGATAATAAATTTAATTAAAATAATACTTAATAGGAAGAAGAGTGGGTGATCGTTTCTTTAATCTTATTAACATAATATTTATCATGTGAGTTAAATGAGAAAAAACTTACATTCTCCCACTTGGACCACACGATCAAATATTTTGTAATAAGACCCTTTGAACTTTATATGGCCACTTTTGTTAAAAATTATGCTACCCAAATAAAAGTGATCAACTCAAAAGAAAATTTCAATACTTGAGTCATGGTGGTTATATTCTAGAAAAAGAATACTTCCTTTCATGTAATACAAGTATGAAACTTTTTAATTTAATTTTACTAACCTTATGAATATCATAAGCTATTTAGGGTCTAATTTAAATAATTCCAATGAACTACAAACTTTATGTGTACAAATAACAACTTTATTCTTTATTGTAATTAAAAATTTTATATAGAAATCCAGAAATAAGAAAGCAAAAAATAAACTTAAATAGAATAAATAAGACTCATATTATCCACATGATCCTTATACATTTTAGTTGGCAAACCTTTACTCACATGATCTACTAACATGAGATCTATTTTTATATATTCAATAGATATTTCTTGCTTCTTAATGTGATTTCTAGCAACTAAATATTTTATATTGATATTTTTATTTTGACTTCCACTTTTGTTATTTTTGGAGAAGAAAACTGCAACGGAATTGTTACAATAAATTATCAATAACCTTTCATTGAATCAAAAAGTTTTAAGATACATATAAAATTTCCAAAGCATTTGGGAAGTGAAAAGCATTCCTACATTTCAAGCTAGATTTTTCTAATTAATTGTTACAACTTGTTGTGCCAATAATGGTGATATTAAATATAAGCAACTTTTTTTAATTTATTTCTATCAAATCATCAAAATTCTAATCCATTAACGTTTTTATTGCATAATTAATGTATAATTAATATACAAACTAAATTTAATCTTAATTTTTAGAGACATCTAAATTTAATGATTCACAAAATAATATAATAATATGTATAATATGAAACTCCTGGTTTGTTAGGTGTCTAAAATCAGAAGAAAATAGGGTAAGTAAATAATACAAAAAAAAAATATGCTATTGTACTGTGATTGACAAGTGCAAGCACATGCACCTGAAGATAAAAGCCTAATAATGGGCCATCAAAGAGAATGTGTTTCAACTTTATAGGTGTTTGCACGGCGTTCTCATACATTATATGGCATCTTTGTAAGGATATTTGGACAGCAGTTTCTTCTCTACTGAAGCAATCTCTCTGGAGGTTGACTGTACACAACTGTAAGTTATCTTCTCACTAAAATTTTTAATAATTCCCTAGTTAAATACAATAAATATTTAGTTAAATATTAATAAATTTGTAATATTAAAAAAAAAAACTAATAATGATGTGATTGGGAACAGACAAAGTTTTCCCAGTATTTTGAATTACTTTTTCTTTTCTCTTTTAAATTCACTTGCCAATGTTCTTGCCGGCCGAAAAGATTTATTGCAATATTGGATAACTTTACAAAAATAAATAAATAATAATTTTATAAAATAGAGACAATGAATGTGGACACAGACACGTCACCTTGACAATTATTGCTGACGTCAGGTGAGAACTGCCGTACGGGAAGCCTCATCTTGTTACTATAACTGTCATCCACGTGCTAAAATCTAGTCCCCTCGTTTTGTTCTTCTGTTTTATTTATGTAATTATTTAAATTTTTTTTAAATTTTTTATTTTTAAAATTAAATTAGACACAAACACATTTTCAATACTAGCACGTGGGTAAGAGAACCCACTTGCTAGCTTTACCTTGCACAATAAAGGTTTCAACTGGGGCAGCTGTTTTGCTTTGTAGTATGAGTGAGTTGAGCTGAGTTCTTCAAAGCAGCAAATCCACTTTCTTCTTGCTTTTACCACTCCACCAACTTCTCTTTCTGATCCCTTTCTCCTTATATACACACTCACTCCACTCACCTCTGGTCTGAGGAGAGGAAAATGAGTGCAGAAGCAAGCAGGCAACGTGGAAGAAACAACGACGACAGATCCGGTGCAGCTTCTGGCGTCGGCAGCGGCGGTGCAGGTGGGCCAAGTGGGCCGGGAAAGCCCGGCGGCGGGCAGAGCTTCATGAGACAACCACCCAGAAGAGGAGGAGTGATGAGGAAGATTTTGGCTGATATCTCAGGCAACCCACCACCACCCGCAGGTTCTTGATGAATGTATGTTGATGATGAGATCAGATGGTGTTTGATTATTTCGAGCAAGATCAATCCTGTTGTATGATATAATAATGATTGATTATGGCTGTTGGGTGTGATGTGATCTTATGTATATATTCTCATTTGCTCTGTTGGGATTTGAGATGATTGTTAATGAAATCACGCTTCTTGTTCTTCTTGTTGGAATTTGAGATGATTGTTAATGAAATCACGCTTCTTGTTCTTCTTGTTGGAATTTGAGATGATTGTTAATACATCTATAAATCTTCCTCTTTGATCTTTATCACTTCTAAACCACTCATTTTTCTTTCATTATAAAAAACAAAAGAAAAGGGTGATTAAAATTTTTTAATTAAATACAAATTTAAGTAATACCCTTCATTAAAAGTGAGCAAAAGATCATTTGCAACTTCTGTTTTTCCTTTTTTTATTTTTGTCCGAGATCCATCTTTAGTAAATTGATCTTATCTTTTTGTCTTCGCAGACTGGATTTGAGTCTTTTCATGAATAGTGAGAACAGATTTTCATATTTTATAAGCAGATCTTTTTAATGTCATACAGCAAGATGTTGATGATGTATATTTTTATTTTTTAAAAGGGAAGTAAAAACTTTTGATTCTTTTATGAAATACCCAAGAGAAAATTGATAGGTAATATATATTTAATTATTTATAAATTATAATACATCATGGAACGAAATTCATCAAGAAACAGTCAAGTTACTCATTAGAATAATATCATTACATATATAGTTTATGATTTTCTTATGGATTATGGGTTCAATAATCTGTTTGTTATAATATGCTAGACATTTTCTACTTGGTCAAATAGGTTTTTCTTGACCACTAAAATAGACTATCATTCTTTAAGTTTATTTTTATTGAAATATTTTGGACAAGTGTAAGAAACTTAGTGTAAGAAACACAAAATTTTTATTTCTCTTATTATTCAAACTCGAAATGATATGAGAGTAAGTCATGCATACCTAAGACTATTTGAACTACACTCATATACATCCTTATATTTCCTTTTATGTATGTAAAAGGAAATATAAGGATGTATATGATTTGAGAATTAGGAATCTATCATATAAAAAACTTAGAACTAAGTTGATTAATATTCTTACTATTTAATTGTCACGATGAATTAACATTTTAGCTAAGTCAAGAATCATTGAACCTTGAATCATTTTCACTTAGCCATATTTACTATGCCTTTGTTATTATTATTCTTATTTGAAAAAAAAAAAAAAACTACATTTCTGCTTTGCTTATGTAACATGCCAAGAATTATTAAGATTTTCTTTTTTAATATTTTTGAAGAATTATCAAGAGAACAAATTTTGTAAAGAAAATAAGTGGAAAAAACATGTTATACAAACCCATTGAAGCCCATCAATGAAAGGCCCAATTTCAGAAAGGTCAAGAGGAGAAAAAGCCCAATTTGAGAAGTCCCAAGAGGGAAAAGGCTCAATGGCAGGACGAGGTAATTAAGAAAAAGAGAAAGGTTAGTATGATCAAGAAAGAAAAATAAAAAAAAGCAAAGGAAGTGGACCCCACCCCGAGAATACTTGATGTTCTTCAACCATGTCTTATTTTAAAGGTCCCTTATTTTCCTGATTGATTAGCGATGTTCAGCTCCTCAATGGGCTGCGTAATGGGCTTAAAATGCTGAAGTGGGTTTAAAAAATCGGCCTGAATTGTCCAAGTCCAAGCACAAACAATACTAGACCTTTGAATACCAAACAAAATTAGGCCCACATACTTTACGTGCAATAATATTTAGGTCCCTGTACTTTTGTGCCTTCATATTTATATGTATCAAACAAATTCTTGAATGTTTATGTTTTCATAAATAAAGATATAATTTTTTAAATTTATATTACATAATTTTCTAAGCCTTACTAAAATGACGATATCAACCTTATAATATTAGTTTTGATCATCGTATTAAATAAACTTAACACCAAAAATTATGTAAACTTCTTTTAGTATAAGTATTATGACCTTAATGTTATAACAGCATGTGATGAAAGCATTTGATGTCAAAATATAAGTAAAGTTTTACAATTTCAGACAAAGACTTTATTTCAACAGGAATTACCGATTTAGTAGGGATGGCAAGACTCATCCTCTATTTTTTCAATTTGGAGACGGGTTGGAGATTTGTGCGAATCCCCGAACCCGAGTTTGACCCCCATTTGAATCATGTAGCTGTTAAGAATTGAAGCCTACACTTGATAAAAGATTAATATTTTACTTACCACTACTCCACTCATATTTTAATTAACATAATATGTAAATAAAATATATTTAACTAAAATACATATTTAATTTATATTATTAAAAATATTATTTCTAAATTATTATTTTTAATATACAATAAATTATGTTCCAATTTTATAAGTACGTAAATTCAACTTTTCTATTATTATTATTACTGATCTAAAATAGAAAAAGTGAAAACACACACACACACACATATATATATATATATATCCCCCTGCAGTTGGCACACTTGCAGCAACTTTTCAATTATTCATGGATGGATTTTTCAGTAATTAACGTATAATTAAAAAGTTTAAAACAATTTATTTAATTTTTTAAAATAATAATTATTATTTAACATTAAGTTAATAATTTAAATTATATAGAGATAATTTTAAATATTAAATCTGAATTTTTTAAATTAATTTTTTTTTTTTTATATATAATGTAAAATTTTCAAAAATAAAAAATATATTAAAAAAAATCTCAATTATCATCAACACATATTTAAAGTATTAAATTTATTAACTTAATTATATATTTAAAGTATTAAATTTATTGACTTAATTATATATTTAAAGCATTTAACAAAAATTATCTCCTATAATTATCAATTTTTAATTTATTATTAAAAAATATATTATCAATTTTTAATCTTTTATCAAATATCATAACACAAAACATATATTTTTTTAAATCTTTTTAATAATAATTAAATTAATTATTTATTTATATGTCAAATCACCATTTTATATATCATCAAAATAATATAATAAAAATAAATGTTTCATTTTTCTTAAATTAATTGTTAAATATAAGATAAATGATAACTATCGTCGATTTGCTTGAAACAATCTATATAAAATATTTTAACTAGTAAAATTTTATTGGAACAAAATATCAAAATTTAATTGATACATTTACTATGAAATTTTTATTAACTTATATTAATAGAAAAAATAACTAAATAGTAAATTATTTAATTGAATTAATAAAGTTAGAGATATGTTATAATATTATATTAAAACAAATTATTTCATTAACAAATTGATTATTTTGTTTGACATCAATTGATTAATTTTATTTTATTTAAACTTATTGTTCTAAAATTTAATTATTAAAAATTATTTAATTTTATTAATTTTTATTATTTGAGCAAATTTTTTTATTAAGAAAATGAATTTAAAAAATATAAAATTGATTAAATAGAAAATTTGTAAATAATTATGAATTTATGAAGGATTTAATTGATTAAATTAAAAAATTTTAAACTTTTTAAAGGATGTGGTTGTCTAAACTGAGATTTATAAAATTTTTATAATTATTTATCAAATAAAATAGACATTTATATAATTAACTAAATTAAATTAAATATTTATAATGGGAGATAGGGTTGAGTCGGGATGAAGACTCGACTCAGTCGTCGACTTGATTTTGAAGCGAAGCCAAATTTTACTCTCAAACTCTACTCGATCCTCAATTTTTTAGCATTACCCCTGCCTGATTCTTAACCGGAATGGGTTAAGCTCCCGTGGGCCGTTGGCCTCGTCGAGATTTTTGTCATCCCTACGAGTTAATGACTTATTTGTTATAAATAGATAGAATATATTCTCTTTCATAAAAATGTAAGAACATATGGAGCCATATGTTATTACTTCATTGTTTATTTACAGTGCGATTTGTGATTGCGATGTCATGTGCGCTAGAAAGTAAAAAAGCAAAAACACACAATCATTCTCTTCTTTACCTAACCGTTGCCCAACGGATCCATACCCGGCAATCAAATTCAAAAACCTGAAAAAGAGATAAAGAACAAAAGCAAAAGCTACTCTTTTTTCAAATTCACCCACCAAGACTATATAAAAAAAAATGTTGCCCTATTCTCTAGTTAGCCTAACCTATTGTCGTTTCCATCCTTGTCTCATTTGCTTTCTCTGTTGTCAAAAAACAAAATGGGTTGTTGCATTAGCAAATACAAACCCAATAAAACACATTCCATTGATGAATTTGATGATGATGATGATGATATTGTACATGTTCAAGACAAGCTTGTTATCTCACAACAAGCTAACAACAAAACTCCCAATGTTCTTCCACCAAGCAAAATTTCCCCATCTCCTCCTTCTCCTCCAAGTTCTACTTCTTCCATTTCTTCCTTCACATGCACTTCTAGCGGCAGCAGTGGTACTGAATCTTCCTCATCAGTCTCATCCGGAACCGTCTCTTCAGTCTCGAGCTTGAAAGATAGATCTTTCTCCAACGAGTTCTTGTGGTCTTGTGTGAAGGAAAACCCTCATATCATTCGTATTAATTCAATCAAGGAAGCTTCTCGTGGATTGAATACCACTAAACTTCAAGCTCAGAAGTTAGATTCTACAGTTAAGTCATTAGTTGAAACAGTAAAGCATAGTTCTCGTACTCCTCAGAAAAGAGTCCGATCAAGCTCACCAACACCTTCAGTTCGACAGAAGAGCTTTCGTAAAGATCCTGAGAGACAGAATCCTTCGTATATTTTACCGAGCAGAGGCTTGAGATCACCATCTCCGAGTAGAAGATTCAGCGGAGATAGCAGTAGGGGATTGCTTTTGACAACTAAAGAAAGTTATTCAAAGCGCTTGGTTGGTAATAAGGTAAATCCTGCTGCTAATAATCCTGTTTCTTCTTCCTCAAGAATAGAAAATTTCAGGACAGCAAGTCCAAGCAACTGTAATTCAGCAGGATTGCGGGTTTGTTTAGAATAGAGAGACTTTTACTCATCGAATTGGTTCTAAAATTGATGAAGTAGCAGTTGCAGAAGCTCTAGCTCATCAAAATACTGACCCTATTCCTATGGAAGACATTGACAATCCTCTTATCTCCTTGGATTGCTTTATTTTTCTGTAGATATATAGCAAAATTTGAGTGCATGCATAGATATATTTGGGCTTTTTTTTTTCTTATATTCTTTTTGTTATTTTCTACAATACTTTAATATAGCTTTTAAGATCATCGACTGGATGAAATTCTGTATTGATTTGTTTGCTGATATGGGTTGCAATTTTTAATTTTTTTTTCCTTAATAATAGAGAGGTGGTGTTGGAAAATATTCCTTTTGTGTTATACATTACAATATAATGAATGCTTACAGTCTACTTGATTTTTGGGCAATTTTTGAAATTCTATTCATGTTCACATTCTATAAATTTGTATAAGTTTATGTTTGAAAATTGGAATTATTAATTGCTAGACGACAAAACTAAGAAAAAAGGACAGAAGAGATGAAAGAATTAAGTAGATGCTAAAATACAGTAATTCTAGTTCTAGATGCTGAAGTCACGGTAAGTTAGGTTGGGTTCGTCGGGATTCCCCGATTGGGACGTGAATTTGTGTTTCTGTCTTGGACCGGGCCACTTATAATTAAGCCCAAAATTCTAAAATCATTACTGGATTTGACATTCAATGGAGGCCGTTTAATAAATTAGCAAATTGAATAAAAATGCGAAAATTTTTAATGGGCCAACATGGTCTAGAAGGGCTGCTATTTACAACCCTGAAAATCCTTCTAAAATTGCCCAAACCCCCACACCCCACTAATTTAGAAAATAACCATTATGCACCTCATTTCTCATTAAATCCAGTGTTTTTTTTTGTAGTTTTTATTCACAAACTCTTGTTAAAAAGTGTTTTCTCTTTTGATTTGTCTGACACCAAATGAATATATGCTATGGTTATTCTTGCTACTTTGTTGAGTATAAGAAAATTTATGCTTACTCTATTTATTGGAAAGAATGACATTTGATAGTAACAAAATCCAAGCTGAGAAACTTACTCCCAAGCTCTAATACAAATGCAACCAAGCCTCAAAATTATCCCTAAAAACAATAAAACAAAGCAAAAATGTGTGTTGTTTACGGGAAATGAAGTTGCTTTCCAAACTAGACAAACTTCTCGTCTCACTTAAATTTGTCCAGTTAGTTGTACAAAATATCAGGTTAGAGAAGATTGCCATAATTTTTTCGATGAGCAAGTTTCAATGCTTATGTTAATGAAATCAAACAAATCAAGCATTATAATGCCTTGATTTGCAAGATCATTCTAGCAAATCAAACGTTATAATGTCTTGATTTGCAAGCATATTATTTCCTTTAATTCTGTTAATGAAATCAAGCAAATCAAAACCTTATAACATTTGATTTGCTAGAATGATCTTGCAAATCAAGGCATTTTAATGATTGATTTGCTTGATTTCATTAACAGCTTAGTTAGCAAAGAGGAGTAATGAAGTAGGTTTTAATGGTTTTTCTTTCTAGAATTGAGAGAAAAAGACTTAACATAAAAAAAAGAAGAGGGAGAAAGTGTTTGAGGTAAAAGTGGTGAAGATGTATCCATACCTCAACCTTGCAAGAAAGAGTTATTTATATATAAAAACAATTATTGGTCATAATTAGTTCAAATCATATATGATGTCCTCATTTCTCTTCTTTGTTTATTTGAGAGATTTTCTTTGATTTTATTCCTTAATACAATTTTATTGGACACATGACACTCATTCGATAACTTATTTTACCTTACCTTTTATTATAAATCATGTATCATTTTATAATTAGATTATAACTATTATTTTATCTCCCCAACACTAGGTATCAAACTGTCAAGGCCAAGTGTCAAACTCCCACGGCTCTTCCTAGTATTCTCTCATGTTTCACTATCTAGTTTAAGCGGTTTCTAACTAATACAATATTTTGACTCTAATTAATCCTCAAGATATCATTCTAACTAAGGATTGTGTTCAGATAAATTTTTGGTGGAAAAGGTAAGATATAAAGACATCATATAATTTATACTAGTTTATTTTTATGTGGAGACCATTTCTTTGTCCCATTTCCAATTATATATATTTATAGGATTAACACCATAGAGAGCTAAAGGCTCGACAACTTCACCTAGACAAGTTAATCTTTCACCAAGAATGCTTTATCTTTCACCAAGTTAATCTTGGTTGTTCTATATGTGCCAAAGTAAATATCTATTATGACATCATTAAATAAGTTCTTTTTCATGAGTAAATTTATTGTTCTTTGTGCCCACTCGAGTATTTTGCTTAATTTTACAATAGGCATCATTAATTTTAAATTAGATTCTCAAAATTCATAAACTTATGAGATTTTAATTATTTTATTTCTAGATATAGAGGTTTAATCAAAAATAAAAAGTTGGAAGGATCAAATATTAAAAAAGTAAACTTAATAAGACAAATTTCTTTTAAATAGTTTTAGATCAAAGAGTCAATTACTAACTATTTAAAGTTGAGAGCGTTAAAATTTTGAAAAGTAAAGTTAGTAGGCTGAATTTTTAAAATTAATGAGTAAACCATTAGAAGCCGAGGGATCCAAAATATAAATAAATCTATTTTATGAGTCTAAATGATAAATTATAAATATATTATATTAATTTCATTTATGTGTCTCTCCGAAGTCTAATTTAATTCCGCTCTAAGTCAAGATATGATAGGTAAGTGTTAAAGAAAGAAAAATAATAAATTATAAATATTTATGTACGGGTGTAAATTTTTTTTAAGAAAAGTAAATTACAGAGTGGATTTAATTATGTACATTTTTTTATTTTACATATAAATTTAATTTAAAATTGTAAATCTATAAAAAAAGATTTTAAAAATATTTTCAGGATGTTAATCATAATAGAACCACTCTTTGTATTCAGGCTGGACTACTTGGATTAGAGTTCGGCTCAATTGTTTCGAAATTTCTTTTACAATTATATTTAATTAATTTTTAGGCTAATTTCTTTTTTTTTACTTTTATTTTTATTTTTGGGATATTGACATTTTCCTCCTTAAGGTTTAACTTAATAGGTAAATACCTCCTTAATGTTTGAAAAAAGACAGATATTCTTTTACGTTTGGATAAATAGGCAGATACCCTTGAACTTTTATTTCCGTTAGTTGGCCTTTAATTTATTATCATTTGTATCCATTATCTTTTACATAATAATATTTTAATATATATTTTATTTTTAATATAACACTTTACTCCGTATTTTAATATTTTTCACAATATAATTTTTTTAAATATGATAATTTAGTCCATTTTTAATATTTTTTCATAATATAGTCAAAACTAAATACATTTTTAATTTTTTATTTCAATAGAAAATTTGAAAACTAAAATATTATTAAAAAAATTTAAACAATGAGTTAAATTTAATTCATATTAAAATATTTTAAATTCATGTTAAAATATTTATATCCTTTTTTGTTTCTACAATAAATTTGATATTTAATTATTAAAAGAATTTTGAAATATATTTTAATATTTTATTCTTATATTAATATTTTTATTTAAAAGATTATATTAAATTTATTATAGTTATATAAAAATATAAATAATAAATACATGTTATATATATATTACAAATAAAAATAATAAAAAATTTTCTTATTTTTCTATTTTTTAATTAAAATTAAATTATATTGGTTAATAGGAATATAAAATATATTTAATTACTAATTCTATTAACAAATGATATTAAATTTTTTTTTTACTTTTTTTTTTTATATTTTCATAATTTTTCTCAAGACAATATAATAAATTTAATATAATCTTTTAAATAAAAATATTAATATAAGAATAAAATGTTAAAATATATTTCAAAATTCTTTTAATAATTAAATATCAAATTTATTGTAGAAAAGGAAAAAAAAGGATATAAATATATTAACATGAGTTTAAAATATTTTAATATGAGTTTAATTTAACTCATTATTTAAATTTTTTAATAATATTTTAATTTTCAAATTTTCTATTGAAATAACAAATTAAAAATTTATTTAATCTTAAGTATATTATAAAAATATTAAATATGGATTAAATTGTTATATTAAAAAAATTATATTGTGAAAAATATTAAAATAGGGAGTAAAGTGTTATATTGAAATAAAATATATATCAAAGTATTATTATATAAAAGATGAGGGATACAAATGATAATAAATTAACAGGCCAACTAACGGAAATAAAAGTTCAGGAGATGTTTGCCTATTTATCTAAACGTTAGAGATCATCTATCTTTTCTTAAACATCAGGAGGTATTTGTCTATTAGGTCAAACATCGGGGGTTGGGGGGGGGGTCGGAATTGCAATATCTCTTTATTTTTTAATAGTTGATAATCACTCTTTTTAGATGATTCAATTTTAATTATAGTGCGTTTCAGATGTCATGTGCCTATGAGATTGAAATTTTCTTTGATTAGATTAATTTTGGATTTTGATGATGATTTAAAATTAATATAAATTAAAAAAAGATTAACATTAAACTCTCTTAATACAAGTTTCTATCTAAACATCAATTTATTATTAGTTAATAATTAGTTATGAATATGTCCTTTTTGCGTAGTTTTAGTAGTTAAGAGTAAGATTGGGCATGGTCAAATTCAGTTTAAATTTTCCTAAAATTAGATTGGACCAAAAAATTTTAAATTTTTAGTTTTATAATCAAAATCGAATTGGATAAGAACTAGTATTGGATCATAATCGAATCAAATAAATATGCAATTGGACCGAATTGATCATTTTGAGTATGATGTTATTCATTTTTTTGGATTTTGAATTTTTTTATAATTTTTTAACTTTCACAAAACAAAGTTGTTTTAATGTTAAAATATAAGAAAATCGACGTCATTTTGATAATAAAATATATAAAAATATTTATGACTTACTTATAATATTTTAAACTAATATATGAACCAAAACAAAAATTTCTGGTTTTTTTAAAAATTAAAATTGATTTCAGACTGAATACATTTAAAAATAGACCGAACCTGTTGATTTTAATATGATTTAATTCAATTTTCTGAGTTTTAGATCTTTTGCTCCAGTTTTAATTTAGGGCACATTTGACGCTATTAAACTATTCTAAATTAAATGATAACAATTTAATATTTTATGAGTGGGATTTTTAATTACAATCTAAAACCTATAAAAGAATAAAAATTATTTCAAATATATACTAGTCAATATTCATCATAGGTAAGATTTCATATACTAACCAATGATTGTCGTATAAGTTTTCGTATGTCCTAAGACCAAGAGATGCAACTGTGGACACACAAAAGTGATTAGCCAGTGAACGCTCAACATCGAAGTCGACACGTATTATTAACAACATAATTAGTACAAATAAGGCCTAGATAATAAAGATCGAAGATTAATCATACATAACATGATTTGCAAGCTAGGCCAAAGAAAATTGGACAAGTAGGGCAAATATGTCACATCAAAGCCACCATTAATGGAAAATAAAGACGATATTATTCACGTGAAGTGGTCCAGATCTCTTTGGTACAAACAAAACAATATGGATTTAGATTTATATGCCTGCCAGAAACACTTCATTCTTCTGTTCCTCCATTGTCCTCCCTTCCTCAGGTATATTTTCAAGCAGTAGGGGCCGGCTTGATGCAGACTAGATCACTCATAATACCATCTATTTTTCAATTGAAAGCTTTGGAAAATGTTGCTGATACCTTTTTTTATTGTCCCCATTTTCATGTTTCATGACCTTTATATACTTTTACGTGCTTTTGAAAAACGTTTTCTGACAATACATATATAATTATTGACATTGGCAATGGACTGTTGTTGTTGTCGTTGTCGTTGTTGGGTTTGTGCTGTATAGGTGCATGTCAACTCCGTGATATACATTTTGAAGTAAATCTTATAATCTTCCTTTTGAAATGCAAAGCTGACTCAGACCCATAGAAATTCACGTCTAATTTACACGAAATCTACCTTTATTTAAAAATGCTTACAAACTTAGGTATCACTCACAGAACTTAATTTCTTTGACTTGAAAATATAATTACCTTTATAGTCATTATTAGTGCTACTTACTCAAAATGGAATATTAGTAATCTATTCTCATTTTGAAAAAGTGAAGAAAATAATATAGAAATATTTATATTTTTTAAAATATATAAATAAATTAATGCTGTAGTTGAAAGATTCACTTTATAGGTGAAAAATTAAAGTCATGATTTCAGTCATATTTGTAATGGCAGTAAAATTTCAAACATGGCAAATTTTCAAAGAGAATATTTAAAATCTCTCTAACAACTTTGCATAGGTTATGAAAATTCAAAGATTAATTGAACAAACCTAATCACCTATGGAAAAAGTTCTCCCATATTAATCATGCAACCATGTTGATTTCTGCTTATTTCTTGTATTTTGAAGTGTGTGTATGTATATAAAATAAAAATTATTAAGTTTGGTTTGTATATCTTTAAATTATATATTTGAGTAAGTCAGTGTTAAATTATACAAAATAGTGTTAGATATGAAAAAAGTATTTTAAAATTATTGGTAAATTAAAAACAAACATATTTAATTATTTAAAATAAATAAATTCAACTAGTTAAGTATCAAAATAAAAAAATCTTTTAATTTTACACTGAGTTGACGCGAACTTATTTAAATTTATATTTTTTTTTTCAATCTATTCATTTGGAATAGATGATTAAGTATTATATTGTACAAATCTCTAATGAAATTAAATAGAAAAACTTTTTCTCATCTCTGTACAATCTTTTTCTTCAATATATTCATAATTTTTTTCCCACTTGTTAAAACTTTTTATTTTGTCCTTTCTTTTCTTAGGTCCTAATTTTCTGTCCCCTGCTCGATCAAATATTTCTTCCCTAGCTAAATCCTATATAAATGCAATATCACATATGCCCCGGCCAGTTGTTTGTGTCTCTAATTAAATGGATTCAAGCGCCGGCTCTACAATCTTTTTCCCATCTCAACTAGAGCTCCATGGTCAAAGAGAGTATGGATTTGCTTTTGTTGATTCATCTTTCTTGCAGAAGCAGACAAATATACCCGCAGAATTTACTTGGCCAAAAGGAGATTTGGTTAGTTCCAGTGGAGAATTGATGGAGCCACTAGTAGATCTTGAGGGTTTCTGCAGAGGTGACGAGTTGGCAACTCAGCAAGCTGCAAGGATAATCAAAACTGCTTGCTTGAGCCACGGATTCTTTCAAGTGATTAATCATGGCGTTGATTCGCGTCTAATTACTGCAGCACATGATCATGTTGATAAATTCTTTAAGCTACCAGTTAGCCAGAAATTAAAGGCTCGGAAATTGCCTGGTAAGATGTGGGGATATTCCGGTGCTCATGCTGACCGTTTTGCATCAAAATTGCCATGGAAAGAGACATTATCTTTTGGCTACGATGAGAAATCTTTGGACCCTATCGTTGTAAATTTCTTTAAATCCACTATTGGAAATGATTTTGAACAGACAGGGTAAGATTTTAACTGACTGTACATAATATGTATTTGAAGTTACCCTAACCCTAGTTTGCATGTGTTTTATGTATCTATCTTCTCACAAACTCTAATGTTATTATGAAATTTTGCCTTCTGTAGACTGATCTATCAAAAATATTGTGAAGCAATGAAGGGTTTATCTCTTGCGATAATGGAACTACTGGCAATCAGCTTGGGAATTGATCGATTGCATTACAGGAAAATTTTCGAAGATGGATGCTCGATAATGAGATGTAATTATTATCCTCCATGCAAAGAGCCAGGACTTGCACTTGGTACTGGCCCTCATTGTGATCCAACATCACTAACAATTCTTCACCAAGATGAAGTTGGGGGTTTAGAAGTGTTCACCAACAACAGATGGAAAACTGTTCGTCCTCGTCATGATGCCCTAGTTATCAATATCGGTGAGACCTTCATGGTAGGTATCCTTAAAGCACCTAAAAGAAAATAAATGAATTATGTTCCCATCTTGCTATTTGATCACAAATATGAAATAGGGAAAGGGGTTTGCTTTAGATCTGTGCTGTTGCCTGAGCTGTTGCTAAAAATTATTAAAAGAATAAATCTTCAGGCCACATATTGATGATAACTACACATGTATACATCACAAGATCTTTGAAAATGAGTTAGGTTTTGATTAGGATAGCATAAAGTTATCTATGGACAATAAAAGGATCGTGCTATTAGATTCCTCTGAAAAGAAAAAAGAAAATTACTTTATTTAGTTACCACTTGATGTAGCTGCTACGCCACGATCTCTTGTGCTGCTCTTTTTATGCCACTTAATGCATCACTGTACTGTTTGACATTTGACTGCCTCATCAAATGGTGGGTATTTCATTACATATTCTTAGCAGAGCATGATTACGAATAGGAAAAATCGTGGGGGGTACATACAATAGGGATTTTATGTTGTTTTTAATTATACAAACAAATAATAAAGTTGTTGTACGTTTTGTTTTAAAATTTTACTTTCATCTATCAAAACCATCAACATGACCTGATTTTTACCTTGAATAGTCTTACGATAAGATTTTATTGAATAGTTAGATGAATAACATGATGTATATCCTTCTTTTTATCATATTGTTTCTTTTTTGGAAGAATTAATACTATAGTGTTTTTCCAAATAATACAAAGTGATGGATGGGACAAGAGAGGCATGCTCTTGAATAATGCTAGTCAAATTCAGATAATTTGATTAACAACACATACAACGGCTTAATGTCCTGTTAAATCGGTAGAGATTTGAGCATCTTCATCATCTCATATGCGTTATATTTAGCACTTGCGAAGCAAGAACATCGGTATATATGGGATAAGATTTATGATCTATTACTATATATGGAATAAGATGTTGTAGATTGGGTTTTCATTATGTGATCGGAATATTTTGTGACGAGCTTGTTGAAAATTTTAGCAATATAAAACAAATTTCATGTTGTAATAAGTTGACAAGAATTTGTGGTTGTAGAAACTTAAGAATCCTTTAATTTAACGTAGGAAATTAATGAATTCGAAGGATATATACGTTGACAATAATTTCTCTTTCGACATGCACAAATGCATGTTCCTTGTACGTATATGTATATATAAATTAAAATTTGTGTTGTCTGTGGGGTTTTAAATCATGTGGGCATGCATACATTTATAATTGTAATTTATTTTTTGTTGGATGTGTAGGCATTATCAAATGGGAAATACAAGAGTTGCCTGCATAGGGCTGTGGTTAATAGGTACAAGGAGAGGAGATCTTTGGCCTTTTTTCTTTGCCCAAAAGGAGACAAAATTGTGAGACCTCCACCAGATCTTCCTGGTAGCCAGGGGAACAGGATGTACCCAGATTTCACATGGTCAGAATTGCTAGAATTCACTCAGAAACACTATAGAGCTGATACTGCAACACTAGAAAACTTCACCAAATGGCTCAAATCTTCCAAACCAAGTTAAAATCTAGCTACTTACTTCGATGATTTGATCCTAATTTGTTTCTAAACGTGTGTGTCGAAATATGTACTGTGAATTGTTATTGTCTAATCAGCTCTAAATATTTTCTTGTTCATTTAGGTATGCTATGTCTTTATCATGCTGTTCCCATGTTTATCTATGTTATATATAATATATGAAGGAAGAAGAATGTTATCCCTTCATTATTGTCATCGAATATCTTTCACGTATGCGTGGAGAACTCACTGATGGGGTTAAATATTATCAGGGGATATCTGATTCTTCATTATTAATTTGCTCTAATTATTGGGACCGAAGGATACTCAATTCATATTCTTCAATTTCATTATTACTCAACTTGATCTTATAATTTATTTCACTGTTTCTAAAGATTCCATAAAACAGTGGATTGATTTGATAATCTAGTATATATTTTTTAATAGTTTTGGGAATATATATAGACAAATTAATTCAAGCATGGTAGTTATGATTATAACAAATCACAAATAATTTGCATCCAATTTTGTTTAGGTTTAGTTTGAAACTAGTGTGAGTTGAAAATTCAAGAATTAAAGTATTCGATAAATACATACTTATATTTGATAATTAATATTCATGATTGGTGTATATATATATATATATATATTTATTATTTGATAACTATTAATTTTATTTCAAAACAGTATCAAACATAACCTTCTTCATCAATTAATACATTACACTTATTAATCCATAAGATACTTGCTAGTATATATCCCGAAATCATATGGCATAGTACACATGATATTGAATCTCTAGTAACTTCATGATTTTTCGTTTGTTAGGCTTTACTCGTGTGGGCCAAATTGTTTGATTTTATCCACAATTTTCATTAATTATTTTTGAATATTTTGATTGCCTATCTCATCCCCACTAAATTTAATAGAAAGAAAAGCAAAATTACATTAATTTGCATTAATTAGTGACAGGATATAACAATGAAGGTCCTAACACGAGGGCTGTCCTTGTGTATATCCCATGAGGACAAACGAGAATAATGATGATAAGACAAGGGGCCCAAAACCAAGGGACCAGTAAGAGTCAAAATGAGAGAGTTCTAGGCTTCGGATGTGTATTTCACTCTCTCTATTAAATGTGTGTTGTATTCATGTCGACTTCTTTATAATCAATTTTTCATAATTTGTTGAAAGGTACTTATAATGAGAATAGATATGCTAAGATTTTCTCAATCAATATACATAAAGCAGGTAACAATAGGTCATGAGTTTTCATATTTTTACAAATAAGTGCCTGATTTATTTATTTATATTAAATAATTCAATTTTACATTATTGCATTACAACCATCAAAAGTTAATAATATACAAAGTAATAATAAAGTGATTTCAATCATTTTAACACGGATAATAAAATTTGTAAGGATGGCAAAATTTTTCATAGTAGTTTGAACCGTGAATGAGAATTCAATTTTAGGTTTAAACAGGGGATCGAATTTGGAAGGAAAAAATCTCTTTCTTTGGCATGTCCTTTCCCCACAATAGGTTAAAAAATATTTAGTTAATTATATATGTATTTATTTTATTTAATAAATGATTATAAAAGTTTTATATTTTTTTTGTCAATTAAGTTCTTAAAAAAATTTATAATTTTTTAATTTAATCAATTAAGTCCATATATATGTATATATATAATTTTTATATTTTGCTTTTCTTTCAAAATCTCAATTATAATTACTTATATGTAATTTAAATTATTAACTTATTGTTCAACAATAAAAATTATATATATATTTTTTAAAAATTAATTATTAAAAGAAAATAAGTATATTTGTGATTAAATTTATTTTATTAAAATTTAAAAATTATAATATTAAAATACATTTATTATTCCTTCAAATAATTATAAAGAAAAATAATAGTAATAAAATTATTTATAAATAATTGTTAAAGATAAAATTATTCTTATATTATATTATTAGTAATAATAATTACAATTATTAGACTTCAATTGTTTTAAATTATAAAATTATTTTATATCAATAATAGTAATAATTTAAAAATAATATTTTTAATAATATAAATTAAATATGTCTTCTTAATTAAAGTTTTTTATTTACATATTTTAATGAATAAATATAAGTGGTGTAGTGGCAAGTTAATTGCTATTCTCTTCCTTTATATCATGAGTTCAAAATTCAAATTCTTACAATTGCAATGTATGGGGTCGGGGATAGGGATTGGAGTTCGCGTGCGGCCCGTTGTCATGCAATCATAGGGATCTATTTGATATAACTATACAAATTATGTCTTTAGCTATAAAAATATAGGAATTTGGTTGTTATTATCCCATATGCAAAGCAATCACTAGACACAATAAACCAGAGTTGTTAGGTTTGAAAAGATGGGAGAATGAATGAGAGGTGATGTATGAGGAGACCTTTGGGACACCACTGCGCCTAAAAAGGTGGAATCAAATATGGCGATATTTCAGGAGTAGTGTCGGCATGTTTATTGCATAATATATTTTGTTGCTTCAAATAACCTTTCAACTTCAACCGCTCGTGTACATAAATATATACCAACTTTGATATGATAATTGTGGCTCACACTCTCCGAAATTATGGCACCATCAAGAATGAGTGAATTATGGACAAAGATTAACACCTTAACAAATTTTACCCTCAATTACTACATAGCCCAAAATTCATGCAACATTGCTCCCCAAGGTAACGACTTGCCACTATTTAGTTGTGTGTTTTTCTTGGGACTATTACATGTAAATCTACTAATATATTACATTAGTAATCCTTAAAGAGTTTATATCAGAAGATGGGTATGGTGTTAAAAATGTTTTAAAAGGTTAGATAAGAGGATAAATAGGATGTAATGTACCTTTGATATTTATACATATATCGTGTGATATCTACTTTTTTATTAGAGAAATATTTACGTGCATTTAAAGATGAGGAAGCTTCACTGTAAAAGTAAGAGAGTTTTAACCAAAACAGAATTTGAACACATTCACTCTCGTTACTAGCTCATTACTATTGCCTGTTGTTTCTTCATTTGGATTCCATTTCAACTACCAGGGTAAGCATGATAACAAGATATTAGGTTGGGCTTCAAATGATCTCATGCCACTTCAAAATTAGAAAGAATTAAAAAGATAAATTCAATCATTTAGTGGCGGCTTCAGTGAAAAACAAACAACGAGAATTGTGTGCATGTAAAGGCATAATTTGCATCCAGGTCAAAGTCCTTGCAAATTAGCTTGTGTGATTTAATTTTAGCTTTCAACCAATAATATGCAGACAATTCACTAGTTGGGTTTCACTAGGGTTTTTTTTTTTCATATATATATTTTTTAATTTTAGTTCTCACATAGTCTACAATAGCAGTAGGAAATTTGTACCCACAAATAATATGCCGCCAATTCACTCATTGAGTGTTTTTCTTCTTTTTTAATTCTTATTTCTGTTCTTTTATTTTGGCATAGTCAACTTCAATTTATTTTTTCTTACAATAAATTGACTTACAATAAGTTTCTCTTTACAGAGAAAATTCAAACACTAAAAATGAAAATGATACAAAATACAATAATGTGGATTCGCCTTCCAAAACATATATAATTGAACTAATTTGCAAACTTTGATTTTGATTATTACCACAAAGCAATCCTAAATCTTAAGAAATTATGTAGATATATATTAAGAAAGAATCTCTGTATCTCTATTTAATTCTTTTCAATGGTAATCATAAATCTATTATCTATTATTAAACCTATATCTACAGTAGAAATTTGTACCCACAGTTCACATGTTCCTTAACTTGATTCTGGAGAAGGCTAAGCAAACGATGAAGACATTACAGACTTGGGTCGCAAAGCTCTTGCCTATGAAGATACAGGCTTGTAATTCTAGGGAATGCTTAATTGGCATCTCATTTTAGGCCATCGATCGAATAAGATTGCACTTGTATTGATCTTAGTTGTGCATTGTACGTACATTACTAGCACTATGTATAATTGAGGTTCCTAATAATAAGGCAAAAGTCATCCTTCAAGGCTTTCTCTGCTTTCTCTTCTATTCCTTGTTTGGTCTACTCAAGCTTTTGTTATACAAATATTTCAACAAGTAGTTGGCTCTTTTTTACTTTTTCGTATCTAACATGGTAATTATTATTATTATTATTATTATTGTAAATATCTGACACAGTAATCAAGAATCTACTTTGAAAAAAAAAATTATTAGAACAAAGAAATGTTATATTTTGAAAAAAAGTCTACCTGATGCTAGCTAGCTCATGAATAGAACTGAATCAATCTTTTTTTTCTTTAAATTTTTGAAAAAAAACTACTGTAAGAAAGAAAATAATGGATTTATTCTAAAAATCAACATCTGCAATCATGGGTTGACTTCTCAAAAAAGAAAAAAAGAAAAAAACTGTAGACATTGTCTCCACTCGAGCAAAATTCCATTATAACAAAAAAAATGCACGTGTATCCTACGAAAAATCTTACTCTGGAAAAAAATTAATTATACAAAAGAACTTTGTGTCTAGAACAGAAATTTGTCCTAATACCTATTGAAAAGAATCAGACCTAAATGAATTACTCATCGATAATAGTTGATTGTACTATGTGTTAAATATTGTAAAAACTATTGATATTATATCAAATATTTTTTGAAAATTAAAAATTTTGATTGAATCTAATTTGACATTAATCATGAAAATTTTTGTTAAATTTGAGTAAAATTATTTTATTTAAAAACTTTTACTCCTAATTATTTATAAAAAAAAAATGTAAACCAATAGTAGTTAATCAATAGCAATATTTACAATTTTTTTCTTAATTTCTTGCGTTTTCAGATCAAGCTTTTGGTATTTTCTCAAGTGGGCTTTAAATGGCTTTTTGCTCAGAAAATTCTACTAAACGCACCGTTTATTTTTCTTAACAACCCATCCATCGACGGATTGGGATGTGAATCCAGGGACCAAACTTATGTCTTCCGAATTCCAACATAAATATGACAAAATTTCCATGAGAATGAAGAGCGTTAAAATTTCGTTTTAGACCAGGCCATATGAATTTATTTTTCTATAGGCCAAAGTGTTGACTCGATCCACCGTTGAAATTACAGGTTGAACTAAGCAATGAAAATGAAAGAGCAATCGCCAACAAAATCCAATTGAGATTCTGAGGCCAATCATGACTCTGGAACCCGACTCTTTTCTTTTTTATTTTTTATTCTCAACATTAGAATATATATAGTTCCTTACAAGATTACGAGCTTATTTACAGTAAATTATTTCTAATCATACCCAAACAAGACAAATTAAACTCAAATTTTAGTAAAATTGAAATAATAAAAGTGACCTACGCAAAATAGAATCAAATATATACAAAATGATGAATCTCGTAAAATAAAAAATATAATAATTAGAAACTCCTCAAACTTTCCCACTTCATTTGTTTTTCCTGATTTGTTATTTGAATTTTTCTTTCTTAGATAAGATCTTAATTTCAAAAAAATTAAATGAAGTTGCAAATCAACTTAGAATAAGTATTTGGTTGACCCAACTCACTATCATCAAATTATGAAATTTTAAAATGGTTGATGTCGAGAGCAGCAGCAGCAGCAGCTGATGAAAATGGAATAACGTTGCCTCGATGACTTGGTCGCGCAACATTTCTGATGAATCATTGAAAACTCTGAAAGTGAACACTCACCAATTAATATGCATGCTTAGAAAATCACATTTATATATATTTTGAATATTCATCCAACTTTTATATATATATATATATGTATTGGAAGTAAACTGTGCCTTCATTTTCATAAAATCAGCTCTGATGTTTATATAATTTTGTATAAGGTTACATAATAATAATTAATTTAGCCAATGGATTAACACAAGTTCTGTACATGTTATATATGAAAACAAAAGAAGTGAATTGGTCTTCTATAAATGAATATAAGGGCCAACAACCATAGAGAGTTTCACACACCAGCTACATTAACAAAGAAACAGACATTAAACAGCAAAAAAGAATAAATACTTTTTCATATTAAAAGTAAGGATTATTTTTGGCCATGTCTTCGTATTTATTAATATATATCAGATATAAATCAACTTTTGTAAAAATTACTACTCCATCTCCATATAACAATAAAATAACTATTTCACTCTTATTCTAATTAAAAATAAAAAAGATAATAATATTTTAGTCTCTAAATTTTGATAAAATAACAAATTAAGATATATTTTAGTCAATTATAATATTTTAATCCTTATCATATCATTATATTTACCACCATTCGTTAGAACTTTTGTAGGTATAATTGAATTTTTCTCTGCAATGGTAAAAAGTCCTAAAGTATAATCATGACACATATAATTACACTATCAAAAACAAGAATTAAACTTACGACACATGACTTTCATTCACTATTTTTGAAAACAAATAATAATAAAGGTTATAAGGATTTACTTGGATGAGTTATTCTGGCTTTCATTGGTAAATATAATTTGAAAAAAATTTGCGTTTGAAAAGAGATGGAAGAAGGGCTTAAAAAAAAATAATAGTAGGGACTAAAATGTTAAATTAACTAAAGTATATCGTGATTTGTTATTTTAACAAATTTTAGAAATTAAAATGTCATTATTTTTTAATTTTTAATTAAAATAAGGATAAAATAGTCATTTTATGATTACGTGGGGTTGGAGTGATGATTTTTACAAAAGTTAATTTATATATAATATATGTCAATAAATATAGGGGCACGGCCAAAAATAACCCATTGAAAGTAAATCTATAAAATACTTTTTCAAAGTAAAAAAGAATTTAACAGTAATACTAAATGAGTAAACCTACATTCTTCAACTTTTGTTTTAAGTAATTAGTATTTAAAGTTAACTAAAATTAATATATAAGATAATATGATAATGACCGGTTAACTTTTATGTCATTAAAATAAAATTTTGAAATATAAGTTCAAAGATAAAATTTTATTCACACCAAAAATAGACTAACAATATTTTAATTTGCTTGAAATATTTTTCTATATTAAACCTTTCATATTAAACTCGCTCACCCTTTTAACTTAAAATTTTCATATTCTAATAAATTGTATTCGCTCGAGGCTCTTTAGAATGATGATTGATGGGCTGTTTATCTAATTGTTTCGAGGTCAACACACGTTTTGTTAGAGGACCTACAGGTAAGCCAAGTCAAGTCAAATTACTTAAGTTGTCTACCCTAGCGAACAGTAACTGGCTACTTCATTTTTCCTTTTTCACCTTCTTGTCCTCCCCACAAATTTATGAATGGTTGATTAATATTTGGTACGCTTTCCCAACTACCAAAATTTATGAAAATGGTTGATTAACGATACACGTACATATATTCTCTAATTTTTTTTAATAAAAAATTGAAAATCATAAAAGAGTTAGAGATTTAATAAAAAAGTTAGAAGATAAAACCTTTAATTAATTTAATTTTGTTGTGAATTCTGCGCTTGTCAATATTTACCCTTCATTGCGTCAGAAGACCATCATGTGTATGGGACAGGCCAGGTCAACTCTTAATTTCCTTTCCAAATTAAAGGTTGTTGTCTTGATTGATGATGAACGTGTAAAAGTCTTCTGTCCTTTCTTTTCTTTCTATTGCTGCACAAAATTCTTATATTTACACATGAATATTCTTAAAAATAGGCTAAGATGCAATAGATCTTAGGCTTTTTCTCTAATAAGTTGATTTTAAAAAAATAATGATTGTGACTAATGAATTTAACGAGTTCATATGAATAAATCAATAGAGCTGAATTGGTCTGCTTTGTAGATGAATAAAAGGGCCAACAACTACCATAGAAAGTTCAGCAGCACAATTTCATCCCAAAAAGAAGAAGAAGAAGAAGAAGAAGACGCAGCCATGGGAAGTCGGGGAATGCTCTTGCAGCTCACAGTAATGGTGATGATATTAGCAGCTGCAACAAAACCATTTCCTATAGCCAAAACAGGCTGCAAAGACAAATGCGGAAATGTTAGCATTCCATTTCCGTTCGGCTTGACAGAAGAATGTTACTACGACTCACAATTCCTCATAACTTGCAACGACACAGACCCTAACGATTCTCCGAAGGCATATTTGACCGCAAGTGAGATAAACGTAACGAAAATAACACTGGACGGCAAGCTGCATATCTTGCAATTCATAGCCAAACGTTGTTACAATAAATTCGGTGCGCTAGTTGATGAAAGTCAACCATCTCTTACCCTGTCCAAATTCATTATCTCCGACGTCGGCAACAAGTTCACGGCTGTCGGTTGTGATACGACGGCTTACATCCATGGAAACCAAGGTGAAAACGAATATAGGGTGGGATGCATGTCGATCTGCGGCGATATTGATTATGTAGCAAACTATTCATGCTCCGGAATAGGATGTTGCCAAACATCAATGGCAAGAGGAGTGAGTTCTGTGGATATTTCGGTGGGTAGCTTTGATAATCATACCAAAGTATGGGAGTCTAATCCTTGTAGCTATGCATTCATTGTTGAAGAGAATCAGTTCAATTTTTCTTCAAGCGATCTTCGAGAGCTGCAAAATGTAAGCAAACTTCCAACGATCCTTGATTGGTCAATAGGGTCTGAATCTTGTGAAGTTGTAGAAGAGAGAATGATGCGTAATGCATGTCAGGGAAATAGCACTTGTGTTAATCCTGAAAATGGATCCGGATATCGATGCAAGTGCAAAGATGGTTACGATGGAAATCCTTACCTCCCAAACGGTTGCCAAGGTACTTTTTTTTTTTTTTTTTTTTCCAAATTTTTAATTTTTAAAAGGATTTTCTATTGATGCTTGGTTTTTGATGCAGATATAGATGAATGTAAAGGGGTAAATAATTGCTCAAGAATCTGTGTTAACACTGAAGGGAGTTATACATGTTTATGTCCCAAGGGGTACCATGGAAATGGAAGAAAAGATGGAACAGGTTGTGCTGCTGGTCGATCACTAGTGATTCAGGTCACTGTTGGTAAGTATATATTTAAAAACATGATTCAGCGATGGAGAGGGTTATTTTGCATTAATTAGTGATGTTTTTTGTGGTTTTTAGGTATCAGTGCGGGCCTGACGGGACTGCTCATATTTAGCACCTGGTTGTATTGGGGATTCAGAAAATGGAAGCTGATGAAACTGAAAGAGAAATTTTTTCGCCAAAACGGAGGCTTCATGTTACAGCAACAACTATCAAGACGGCAAGGATCCACCACAGAAACAGCTAAAATCTTCACAGCTGAGGAGCTTGAGAAAGCCACTGACAAATATGATGTAAGCAGAATTCTTGGCCATGGAGGTTACGGTACAGTCTACAAAGGAATTTTATCAAATGGGAAAATTGTTGCAATCAAGAAGTCTAAAGTTGTGGATCAAAGCCAAATCGAGCAATTCATTAATGAAGTTCTCGTGCTTTCTCAAATCAACCATAGAAATGTAGTGAAGCTTTTAGGTTGTTGCCTGGAAACAGAGGTGCCATTGCTGGTATATGAATTTGTCACCAATGGCACTCTTTTTGAGCACATACACAATAAAACCAAAGCATCTGCAATTTCCTGGGAAACCCGTTTGAGGATTGCTTCAGAAACTGCTGGAGTTTTGTCATATTTGCACTCTTCAGCTTCTATACCAATCATTCACAGAGATATCAAGTCAACAAATATTCTCTTAGACGATAGTTACACTGCAAAAGTGTCAGATTTCGGTGCTTCCAGGCTGGTTCCAATTGATCAAGAAGGATTATCTACAATGGTGCAGGGGACACTGGGGTATTTGGATCCTGAATACTTGCACACAAGTCAATTAACTGAGAAAAGCGATGTTTATAGTTTTGGAGTTGTTCTAATTGAATTACTCACGTGCAAGAAGGCAATTGCATTTGACAGGCCTGAGGAGGAAAGAATCTAGCAATGTATTTTGTTTCTACACTGAAAGCAGACCGGTTGGTTGAAATTATTGACGATTGCATAGTGAATGAGGCAAATCCGGAGCAACTTAGAGAAATTGCTAACCTCGCAAGGCGATGCGTGAGAGTGAAAGGAGACGAAAGACCAACGATGAAAGAAGTAGCCATGGAACTAGAGGGACTGAGAATAATGGTAAAACATCCTTGGGTTAACGATGAGTCAAATTTGGAAGAAACAGAGCATTTGCTTGGTAAATCGTCGAACACTTTTGCTTATGGCGGTGGTTCTAGTACTATGTGTGCTGCATATGATAGCATGAGAAACCATGTAATTGTATCAGTGCATGATGGAAGATAATTTCTTGGTGTGTGTTATTACACTTTTATTTTAACTTTTATTATTATTATTATTATTTTTTATCTTACGCAAGAAAAGATAAAAAGAAGAAACTTGCGAGTTTTATGGCTGTGTGTCTGTTAGGGTCCGCTACCGCTTTCTTTATTACTATCAGATCTGCAGCAAGCAAATTATTTGCTTGTAAATTCTTGCAGACGACATTAAGTCCTTTAGCAAAAGACATTATTAATGCTATCTTCCAGACCCCAGGAGTTTTGTAATTGTAATATTGCTGCTGTGGAAACAATTTTAAACATCAAGTCTCAGAAAGCAAGTATTCTGTCTCTTCCGCATTCGATTAAGCTTTATTCGATCCACGAATGTTTATGCTTCATTGTGATGAATCCTTCTAATTCCATCGCTACTTCCTTCATTGTTGGTGTCTCCTCGCCTCTCACTTTTAAGCAACTCGCTGCTAGCTCAGCCGCTTCCTTGAGCTGCTCCTTATTGTCATCGTTTACAATATGATTCTCAAAAATTACGAATAGGCAATCCTCTTTCAATGAAGAAAGAAAGTACTTAACCAAACTTCTCTCTTCCTTAGGTTTGTTGATTAGTAGTGCCTTTTTTCTGGTCAGCAACTCGGCAAGAACAACTCCGAACTATAGACACCACTTTTTTCAGTCAATTGGCTAGTGTGCAAGTACTTAGGGTCTAGATACCCTACGGCACCTTGCACCATTGTGGATATCTGAGTTTCGTCAATTGAAACTAACTTTGAAGTTCCAAAATCAGATACTTTTGTCAATGAAAGGATTTCAGCAATTTCTGCAGCTATCCTCAACCTAATTTCCCAAGAAATGATAGGTGCTTTATCTTTGTTATGGATGTACTCATAAAGGGTATCATTGTTGACAAATTCGTAAACTAGTAATGGAACTTTTATCTCTAAACAACAACCTAATAACCTAACAATATTTTTATGGTTGATTTGCGAAAACACTACTACCTCATTGATGAATTGTTTAATTTGACTTTGATCAACCATTTTAAATTTTTTTATGGCAACTTCACTATTGTTTACTGAAAATCCTTTATATACAGTGCCATACCCACCTCGACCAATGATTCTATCCTCAGTATAATTTTTAGTCGCCTTCTCGAGTTCTACTGTGAATATCTTTACTGTATCAGAAGATCTACTTTGTTTAGAGAGTTGCTTTTGTAAAAGAAATCCGCCATTCTGCTGGAAGAACTTTTCTTTAAGCTTCATGAGCTTTCTTTTCTTTAACACCAAGTGGAGCCAAAAGCTACTCAGAAGTAGAATCATAAAGCTTATGCCAGCACCTGTATGTTTAGAAGTTTAAATTTATTATATATATATATGTATATATATATATATATATATATACCATATCGTATATGGAGATCATAACAAAATGAAATAATGAAAGAGAAGTCGAAAAAGATTATATATAATGTTTTACTTCTACATATAGATCCACTAAATTATTTATGATCATGGTTCATATTAATTTGCTACGTAAATCTATGTCTTAATTGAAATTTTGGACAGAAATTATATTCTAAATTAAACTTATGAAAAAATCTTAGTTAAAATTGTCGTACTATATATATGTTATCCATACACCCATCCACTAAATCAATAACCATATATACATTTAATTCAAACTGAGTCAATCATAATAATGATTATGATAAAAATTTCAAACACGTGACATAATCTAATTGAATTGTCCCATTTAAACCTTTCATATATTTTTATTGTCACAAAACAAATTCAGTAATCATTCAATAAACCTTTCATACCTATTCTTTTGTCTCAGAAATTAGTAATTATGCTGCTAATTTGAATAAATATGGTGTGGACGTGGCTTGATATTATTAGATGTATTTAAGACTTTGTCTAGGTACAAAAGACAGCAGAATGTCTGAAACCCTATTGTGTGGCCTAATATCGTTAACACTGTCATCATTAACTATAGCTAACCACTACCAATCGCCATTGATTATTGTCAAATATTCTTCATTTAGGTGATCGTCAATATCATCAACATCTTTAATGGTATTATCATCGTAACTGTTTGAACAATTGTTGATCATAAATATAAAATTAAAGTTTTGACACATAAAAATTTAAAATCATATCTATAGTAAATTATTGTTTAAATAACAATAGTGATGATAACGTTGAGTAAAAAGCTCAACAAAGATTTTAATTATGTTTTTGAGTGTCAAAATTTTAATTTTAGATTTATGAGAAATGATTGTTTAAATATCAATGATGATGGTACTATTGTGTAACATATTTAACAAGAATTTCAATTATATTTAGGATGACCTAAACAGAGGACGTTCGACAAAGATAAATTATGGTTAGTAGTGGTTGGCGATAATCAACAGTGGCGGTCCATTTAGTTGTAAGTTGTCCAATAAAAAGACGATATATGTCACAATGACAAGTATATACATTAGAACCATGTCAAATTACGGTTTTTGTTAATAGAGATAATGTCACGAGTTTTTGAGTACTTGGTAAATAATAGAAAACTAATAAAGTATTAGACTAAACAATAGCGATATTGGATATTCTGCCAACAAGAAATTAATAGATATAATGAAAAAATTTTACTAGAAAAGATTTTACTTGAATCACTATGGCTCAACCACTCCTAATATATCTTACATTAATTACTTGAAAATCCAAGAGATCCTAATAACATCAAAACATCCTTTCTTATTTTTTTTTTTAGTAGCAAATCCCATCAATTGCAAAGTTCACATAAAAAAAATAAAAAAAGAAATATAAGTGTAGAATTTGTGGCCTATATTTAGTAATCGATACAATATATTAGGGTATGCTAATGCAATCGAGGGTCAAACTCTCCGAAGAACTCGTTAGGGGTACAAGGGGGTGAAACGTCCCTTGCTGGAAGTTAGGGGTCAACGTCCCCACTTTTTTACGGTATTGTATATGTGTATATATATAAGCATATTGTATGGATTTTACTGTATGAGTTTGATCCAACCCGATTCTATTTTTAAACCTGACCCAAACGCGGAGTATATATTTGAGGTTTAGGGCAAATTATGTACGGTACTTCTTCTTCATCT
>CM040443.1:18686635-18728996 GCA_022749755.1 Azadirachta indica
CAGTCACGTTTTCTCTTTCTAAAACCCAAAAAAAAAAAAAAAAAAAAAAGGTTAAAAAGAAAAGAAAAAGAATTTCCTCTCTCTAAATCTGCTATGGAACGAAGTCTGCGAGAATAAGGAAAATATATCGCGAATGAAAATCGAATACGTGTGATTCAGTTGCTTTTTCGGGAGGACTGAGTTAACCCGGTTTGGGCACCCATCCTAGTTATATATATTGAAAATATTCTTAATTTTGGGTTAATTAACCTGAACTATTGATCACATCAGCTTTCACATCTTATTATCGAATATTTGAATCCCAAGAAAGGAAAAAAAAAAAGGTTTAAAGTTATTATGGAATATTAAGGATATGAATCGAATTTGCTCAGACTCAGTTGTCTAGTAACGTGATCGAGTTGGCTCAATTGAACTCGGAGGAGTTAATAATATTTATAGGGAAGGAGTGCAACTTAAAATCGGATGTAATCAGTGAGGGAGGAACATAAAAAGCAGAAGTTGGATTAGCATTCTACTTAAAATAGTTAGCGTGTACCTTTCAGTTTTGTCCGTTTACGATAGGATAATAACATTAGGATCCATTTTTTTTTGTTATTTACTAAAAGAAGGATATAATTTTTCTATTTTTATTAAATATGTTACTATAATATTTTAAAATTAATCAATTTATTTCAATAAATAAAATTAAAATACAAAAGTGTGCGATTTTAAATTTTATTTAAAAAAAAAAAACAATATATTATACAGGTATGCATTTACGTCCGGAGACTATATTGATACTCTTTTTTAATATAATTCTCCTTTCTCATATCGACTCCATCTCTTAAGCATCTCTAATTTTTTTTTAAAAAAATAATAAAATGAGTATTACAGTACTCGTATTTATAGAGAATTTTATGATTCTTAATTTTGACCTTCACAATATAAACGATATATAAATAACATGGAGAGTATAATAGATCACAGATTATATCCTTACTTAAAAAAATATAAAAAATTATAGACCCAAGTGTTATTATTCCATTAAAAAACTAGATGATTTGAATTATGTGATTCACAATTGGGTATTACGTACAATCTCATTGTTTTCCAACAATTTTTTGTGCTCTTTTTCCCAAAGAAGACGAAAGAAATTCTCTTTGTTGTTTTCAAAGAAATTTATACTACTTTATTGTGACTAATGTTTAAGGCCCAATGTGCATTTATGCGAGTTGTATTAGAACAGAATAATATATATGGTTGAATTTTTAATCTATAAACAGTCAACATTGTGCTTCTGGAATCGAATTTCAGATATGTTTTTGTAGTGCCACCAAGAATCATATTACCTTTTACAACTTTCGGTCGGCAATAAATTAAATTAAATTAAATTAATTGCACTAAATATATATTATCATACAAGTATATGAGAAGATTATTTGATAAATAAGTTAATTAAGATAGATAGGATTATCTTACATATGCATGTGTCATACGGCCTTAACTATTTCGTGTACTTTCAACTCTTTAATGATAATCATTAACTTACAAAAAAAATTTATTAAACACTGTCATATAAGTATACTTGAATAAGGAGTGATAAATTTTTGTATCAACCGTCAATTCGACATAGATACGTTTCAAAATTAGCAGGTTTGAGTTAATTTAAAATAACACGATTAATAAGTGAGTTATAATGATGTTACACAATTAATAATGAATTGTATTGGGGTTAAGAAGTCTTAATATGTGAACTTGTTTATAACATGATTAATTATTTAAATAATCATTTTATTTTAACTTATTTATAATTTACTATATATATTTTTATATTTTTTACACTTTTAAAAATATATAATACTATTTAAAATAAAATGTCTTAATAGTTGATTACATAATATCATAAATATTTTAAAATATATATTAAATATCTTAAAAAAAAGTGTTAAACAAGTGATACGATTATTAAATAGATAATGCAATTATTAAATGGACTTAGTTAAGATTTTAATTTTTGATATGATAATTAAGTGAATTGAATAATTTAAAATATATTATATTTTTAATTGACACAAATGAATAAAGTATGTTAACCTAAATTGTCACCCTTAATTGAAATTTTAAATTTTTTATACCCCTCAAAGTTTTACAAATTGAACCTTATCAAACCCTTTTAGGATATAGTAGTAATCAAACCTAATAAAAATCTTGGGAAAGAAAACAAAATATATATAATAAATAAATAAAAGAGACTATTAAATATGTATATATTACGAAGTAGTTGTATATATACAAAAGATTAGGCAAATAAAGAGGTGACAGAAGACGAATGTCCACTGCATGCATGAACTTCCATTATGAGTAACAGCAGTAAGAAAAAGGCAAAGAATTATTCAAATTGAAGATAAGTAGGTCCAGAATTCCACCAAAAACAGCAACATACACAATGATACCACATGTCAAATCGATCTATTTAAAAAATATCAATAAGAAAGACAAAATTAATAATAGTTAATTAAGAATACATTTAGAATAATTAATATTCAAAATGGGTATGATTTGAAAGGAGAGAAGAACAATGTTAAGATTAGAGGAGTAGGTATACTTACAACAACAAATTATTGTAAAAAGTCTGATGAATTAATTGAATTGTAGATCAAACTTTTAATAGAAGTAGCCGACAACCGGCATCCAAATTTTTTTCATGAGATGAGATGTTAACATTACTATGTACACATGCCATCCAAATTTTGCATAATTTTTTGCTTTTTTGCGTCGGCAATAAAGGTGTCAAAGGAGTTCGATTATTTGAACGTGCTATAAATTTAATTTGTTTTTTTTATAAGGTTAAATTGGCCCGAATTGTAATATCTAAAGTTTGACGAATAGATTCTATTAGATTTATTAATTGAAAAATGTAATATTTCTTATAATAATTTTATTTTAAAAATGTTTGTAAATATTGATATATTTGTTAGAGGTTATTATATGGTTCGCCTTGATATTGTCGGTTGCAATACAACCTAGATTTTTGGATTCAAGAGAGACCAAAACTAATATTCTACTTATTTTATTAGAGAGAAGAAAAACCAATCAATTATGTAAATACAAGACCTGAAGAAAGAGGGTTGAGATATATATTATTCAACCATTAATTTAGTCGAGTGGCTTGGTCTTTGTTGTTTAAGACAAAATTTAATTGGTAGACTGCTTTTAAGTAATGCAAAAATTGTTTTTTTTTTTTTTTTTTTTTTTTTTTACTTAAATCTAGAGAGTGTGGGAATTTAAATAAAGCTTATCACAGTACACTATAAGAATTTACTCTTATATAAAATCGAAGGGAATTTTGTCTTCGTGAAGAGGAGAAGAAAATTTATTTATAAAAGGTGAGAAAATATAACATTTTGTAAAATCGAAGGTGTCATCTAGCACCCAAACTATGCCTTGGGTAGCACAAAAATTGTTTAGTCTAATTAAGCAATTTAGAGATACAAGATCAATTTTAAGTTTGTGTTTTCTTTTAGTGGAAATACATCTATTAATATTATACTAGAGTTTTACCGAAAATTTAAATACACATTGTTATATTTCATTCGAAGTTCTACGCACGATATGCATGAATTAAACCCCACATGCAATAGAAGAATACCCCACAAATTATGGAAAGAACCCTGTCCTTCGTAGTGTTTGAACATTATGGGTGTGTGTTCATTTGCAACCTAGGCTAAGGCTTGGGTGGTAATTTTAAGCTTGTGTTTAAATTAATTAAAACATTTATTTTAATATATGCGGGTCTAAATTGTCGCATTTTTAAATGATTAAAGTCGAAATTAATAATCATTTTCTAAGATGAAATAAAATTAAATATGATTACTTTAATTGAAATCTTAAACGTCAATTTACTTGCCTCCTTAGCGGTCGCAAACTTAATGTTTGTTTGCTAAGGACGCGAGTTCGATGATTGACACAGAGAAACAAGAACATGAAATAGGAGCATATGAGGTATTCAAAAATACCTCTTCTTTTTTATTATTATAAATATTTTGAATTGAATTGGTAACATAATAATAATAGTAACTTGTTTAATCCGGTTAATAATTATGTTTAGTGGATTAACTCAATATCTTTGTTCCTACCGAAGGTTCGGGAAAAAGATTATAACTAGAATTCATGATAAGACTCCACACCAGCTCTGATGATGTGCTTGGTGGTATGGCGTTTTGTTGACAACCATATCACCAATCATGGGTTCGAGTACTGCTGGTACCAGACAAACCGTCGTATGTGTGTGTGTGTATGTATATGTATGTATGTATTGCAGTCAGCCAATCAGCTCCCACCATAAAGGTATTCTAAAATACCTCCTTTTTTTTATTAAGGAAAGATTACTAGATTGTTTCATATATATGATGAATGAAACAAGTTGACACCTAGTCCCGTTACGTTATTGGTGGTATGAATGAAACAAGTAGATACCAAGTGCTGCCTTCGAGCAGCTAACGAGGACTGGTGCTTAGCAATCAAACGCGCTCTGAGCTTTCTTTCTTTAAAATTAAAGAGGTATTCTAAAATACCTTTTTCTTCAAGCTTCTTCAAGATTAAGGTATCATCCATGACATTTCCAACATGCTTGCTAAGTTTACGAAATAGGTGATTGATTGATTACCTTTAACCTCCAACTCTATCTTCCCATGAAGCCTGCAGTAGGGTAAGTCGTTGCATCAGGAGCTAGCAAAGACTAAAAGTTAGCAAGTTTTGGATCATTCTTTCAGTTTTTACCTCAGCAAGTTGACAGGATTTAAGTACTGGTTTGTTCTTGCCTTCAGGATCATTGAGTTTTTACCTCATCAACTTCTCAACATCTTAATTACTCGCTGGGGATGTAAGTAACATTAACAAAGCTGCGTTACAACATTATATTGTTGTTATTAACTGTTTGACAGATTCAATGTGCAAAATTAATTCGACAGAAAATGTACTAATTACCTCTACAAGGAATATCAGAAATTGGGGTCATTCTTCCTCCTCATAATCGTGGATGAATTTATGATCTATCTCAACAAGGGGGATGTGAGCTATCTTGGACCACTCTTTTCCTTTATCATTTTTGCGTTGTTTTTCCAGCAAAGGACATTTGGAAATTTCTAATTGCAAAAGAGAAGATGGCAAGCCCATGTCTGGAAAGGATGTGAGCTTTGGGCAATTCCAGATCTCCAAATATTCAAGAGATGTGAGGCTCTGAAAACCTATTGAAGATAGGTATTTCAGTTTGAGGAATCCATAAATTCTCAATTCAAATAGAGAGGAGGGTAGCATCACGCCCACTTGTTCATCTGGAAAAGACACTGCATCAACATCATCTCCATAAATCCAGAGGCTTCTGAGGGAGGTAAGCTTGTGCAACCCCCAGTCAATCAGTGCTTTGTACATTTTGGGGTCTTCAATTTGAAGTGATGTCAGGTTTGTAGGAAGACCTTCTTCTGGAAATGATACAATACTTGGACATTTACTTATTTCTAGATGTTCAAGAGATCTGAGTTTATGAATGCTGTCAGGCAAGGCTTCAAGTTTCTTACATGCATCAATTTGGACACTTGAAATGGTCTCGGGAAGCCCTTTTTCTGGAAATGAAACTAGACTTGGACAATTCCCTATAGAAATCATCTGTAAACAATTAAGACTATTCAGGCCTTCCGGCATGGACTCTAACTTTGAACAAAAAGATATGTAGAGGTATTCAAGCGCCTCAAACAATTGGATTCCTGATGATAAAGTGGTGAGTTCCGGGCAACCAGAAACCCTCAGGAATTTGAGTGTAACTGATGAAGAAGAAATAGAAACATCCTCTTCATCATCCACCAGATGCTGCAATTTCTGACAATCCAATATCTCAAGACTTCTCAAAGATGAAGGCAACTTGCCTCGTACAATGAATGTTAGAGAATCACATCCTTCAATGTACATTCTTTCTAGTGGTGAGTTGTTACCCATCATTCCCTCAGGTAAGCATCTCAACACTTTGTTATTCTCAATCCTGAGAGAACGCAAGTTGTTGGGAAGAAAATTTATTTGAGGAAATGCAAAAAGACGCATGCAATTTTCTTCAATAGATACTTCTTCAAGGTGGGTGAGGACTTGTATACCTTGCACTTGCTTCCAGTGTCGAGGAATCCCATACCGTCTCCATGATTTGAATTGTTGAGAGTCGCCAATCGCCAAAGATTTTACAATCTGAAATCCATCTTTCAGTAATTTTCCAAACTCTAAAACATTTGAAATAGTCATAGAGCTTTGGGGTGAGATAGATTCTGTTGGAGTTTTATATAGCATCCCTTTGCATCCATAAATGTCTAATGAACTGTTTGAGAGAATTACAGACTCCATCAACTGAGGGTCAACCAAATTGCTGCACACCAGGCCTTTGCACTTTTTTACTTCCAATCTGCAGAGCATGGGCAAACTTGAGATAGGAACTACCAACTCTGGACATTTGACAACAAGAAGTGTTTCCAATGAAGGAAGAAGCTCAGGCAATTTTCCAGCGAGTTTGGGACATCTCACAATGGAAAGTTCAAGCAACCGAGGAAATACTATTTCATCGTGCACATTTTTGACGTTGGTGTTCCAGTACTCCCACTCTGGCAAATTCTCAAAATGAAGTTTCTCTAATGATTGAAAAGGCTTTGAGCAACCCCCTCCATAAATCTCAGACCTAATGCTATTTAATTTTCCCATTCCTTTAATAGTGAGATGTTTGAGTGACATCAACAAACCAAGTGAAGGCAAAGAGGTGCAATTTTCACAGTTTTCCAATACAAGAACCTCCATCTTGGAGAACGACGGCTCTCCTATCCATGATGAAAATCTGACGCCGCCATAATACCTTATTGCAAGCCTTTTTATATTTTTATGAGGTTGCAACAAGTCAAGTACATTGTCTTCCACTACCTCATTTGATGCACTGTCAAATTCAGAGTTGTTTTCCTCTACCTCACTTGATGCACCGTCAAATTCAGAGCTCCACTGCAATGCCAATGCTTCTAGATTCAACTTTTCACATAACTTGGCTTCTCTTACATCCAGTAAGTCCGTTACATTCTCCAATCCCGAGATACAAAGCTCTCCACAAAGAAACTTTAAATTCTCCAAATCTTTCAAACTAGATCCAGCACCATCATAGCTCACAATGAAATTAGACAACGTATGTAGATACTTCAACTCCTTCATTCCAGGTGGCATCTCATCTATCAAATTTGCACCCATTATATCAAGATGTCGCAAATTAATCAAATTCTTCATTTTGGATGGCAACTTCATTAGACGACCGCAATCTCTTAATATCAAAATTTGCAAGCTCAATAATGAGCTTATTGACTCGGGTAAAATTTTGATGCTAGTGCCAGCAAGATTGAGGTACCTTAACAGTCCCAAATCTTCCAATCGAGGAGGCAACTGAGAGATTTTGTAACTTTTTAAAGATAAGACCCTCAAACGCTTGAACTTGGGCAACAAATCATATAGAACCATACTAGTTATGTAACTGGTATCATCATGATTAGGTTTGTTGTTGCGGGTAGCAGCAACAATATCCTGTTTTGTTTATCTTCAGCAAGGCGGTCTTTTATGCGTAATGGCAAGAAAGTTCTTAAATGTTTAGCTTCACCTAAAAGCTCAAATTTGTTTTTGCCATCACAATAAGAACGACTGTAAGAAGAATGACGAACCCTTTTAAATCCTTTTGATAGCAGCTTATTACTGGCCTCTTCCAGCTTGAGACTTGTTTCTCCAGAGACAAATTGAGCCAAATCATGAACAAGGTCGTGCATTATAAATTTAGAACTGTCACTGGAAGACTGTTGGAAAATTGACCTCGATACCATATCCCGAAAATACTCACGACCTACATCTTCCACTTGTTTATTGCTTCTTAGTTGTTGAATAATACCTTCAGCCATCCACAAAAGTACAAGTTCCTCTTCCTCAAATTCATAATTTTTGGGGAAAATTGCACAATAAGCAAAACATCTCTTCAAATGAGAAGGAAGATGATGGTAAGTCAATCTTAACACGGGGAGAATCCCACTCTCTGTAAACAACTCCCATAATTTGGTGTCTAATATATCTTCCCAAGCATCATCTCTCTTGGAGCGCAAGAGACCACCAAGGGTCTGTGCTGCCAAGGGCAAGCCTCCGCACTTGTCAAGAACTTTCTTACGAAATAATTCTGAAATTTTTTGAACACTACTGTATCTACTCTCAAATGCATGCATCATGAAAACAGACCAACAATCTTCACCTGATAGAGGCCTTAGATTGTAATGTTCACTCAGCACCATCATTGATGCAACATGTGAATGCCGTGTTGTCACAATCATCTTACTATTTGGTGCACCAGACATGAAGGGAGCTTTCAGGGTTTCCCACGAGCTGTAGTTCTCGTTCCAAACATCATCTAAGACTAGCAAGAACTTTTTCCCATCCACTATCTTTTTCAATTGAACCTGCACTTCATTTAAGGCCTTGAGGTCGCAGGGTGTCGAGGTGATTGACTCGAGAAGTGCCTTTGAGATGCTAAAAACATCAAAATCATCGGAGACACAAACCCAAGTTTTTATATCAAACTTGAAATCTTCAACAGCCTTGTCGTTGTAGACCTCCCGAGCAAGCGTTGTTTTCCCAACGCCCGGCAAGCCCACGATCGGTATTACAAAATGTTCACCGCTTAGCACCAATTTCAAAACGTTGGCCTTATCTTCATCTCTCCCATAGACAACACGTTCTGTTGGCACGCTTGAACTGGGTGCTCTTCGCTGTGAAGCAGTTGAAGATGTACCTTCAGAGGTTAATTGCAATCCAAGTACCATTCTTTGATTACAGAGTTCATCCAAACGACTACTGATATCTTTAATCTTGGACCGAATACTGGAAGCATGGAAATTAATAGTGCTTGGAACATTGAAACAATTGAAACAACTGAACCAAGCAGCAGGGAAGATGTTCTTGACTTTGCTAACGCTAGCGTGATCAGATTTTGCCAACAACTTACGCTTCATAACTTGAGTGGCAAACTCATCGAGTATGTCCTCCGCATCATAAGCCAAGTCTTGGAGATCATCAAGCCAAATTTTAACAGCGTTGTCCGTCAGTTGTTTCTCCTCTGCGTCGCTGAGCACCGCCTGAATCATCTTTAAATTCTTTTCCCACTTCTTCAGCTCTGAAAACATCCCTCCTTGAAGCAGACGTACAAAGTTGAGCAAGTCAACTGAAGCCAATCTCTCAAATAACACTTGAAAGAAAGCAGAGAGTAACAGCTCTCCCACAGCCATGATTTCCTCGGGATTTCAGATCAGAGAGAAAGAGATCCAAGAATGTCTGAAAGCTAGCAGGAGAAGTCAAACTAAGTTTACCCGATGGATCGATCTATAAATTCAATCACTGAGAACAGCAACGAATACTTACGCTTTGCTTAATTTACCTTTCAAACTGTAACTAAAGTGGATGCCACCACCAAACTTCAATGATTAAATTATTAGGACCACTAAATTAACTCAAACCACATTATTATTACTATTATTAAATGAGAATACCCGTTTTTGTTTCTAATACAGACAGGAATAATGTTTTAAGGGTATAATAAAATAAAACGGTTTCAGCTCTCGTTGTGTGTCTTGGTGGTATGTTGCATATGAGTGTGTGGCATGCGTACCCCCCAAGTTCTGCATTCGAGCTAGCTGATAATCACACACACATAATTCACATACATACATATACATACCTCCCCTGCGGTTCTTTAAAATTAGAGGTATTCTAAAGTACCTCCTCTTTTTTCTTAAATTCACATACATACATATACATACCTCCCCTGCGGTTCTTTAAAATTAGAGGTATTCTAAAGTACCTCCTCTTTTTTCTTAAATTTCTGTGCAAAATATTATGTAAGGAAATGACAAATATTAACAGTAGATAAAGATTTCTCACGATTAAATTAAATGAGTCAAATAAATTTTTTTATTTTATATATAAAATCAAATAAAATTATTTTGAATTTGTCTTGGTGTTTTAAAATACCTCTCCCTCACCATTAAGTGTTTTGTATTACTTTTTTTTTTTTCACTAAAATACAATAAAATAAATACACATAAATACTTGCTCCTGAATATTTTTGTTTGTCCGAAATTTGAATATAAATATTATATTATTTATTTTTTAACTAAAAAAATCTAAAATTCAATATTTTCTACATTCATATGCAAATAATTTATTACATAAGAATGTTTATGAAAGGAAAATTTAATTAAATTATTCAAATTTTTTAAATTTAGTAAAAAACTATAAAAAAAAATTTTTTTGTTTAATTAAAAAAATCTTAATACTAACGGCTACTTCAAAAAAATATTTAATTAATTAAATTAAGTACTAAATAAAAAATTACCCATAATATTGTATCAAAATTTTATTTAATTTAATTCATTACAGTTCTACTTATTTATATAAAAGGGATTTTTCTCGTTTTGGGCTTAGTGGTATGGCGCTTAGATGTTTACCATTTCACCGGTCACGTCTTCGACGAGAGTTGCCAACAAACCTCAGACGCAGAAGGAAACCATTATGATCCTCTACTTGTAATTGAGGTACTCTAACCTCCTTTTTTATTTGTGTATGAAATTTTTAGAGTACGAAAAAATAACATATATTTACCTTAATTTTTATTTTCATTAGTTAACTTATTAAATTGTTATTATTATTTTTACATCTAAGTTTTTAAAAAAAATTAATTAAAATATATTTTTTTTAAAATTATAACAGTTTAGTTTGTATTTTTTAAAAAAGAATAAAATGTTAAAATTAAATTTTTCTTTTTTAATTTATTACTTAAAGAAAAAATTCCACTAATAGGTTAGATCAACTCTCTGCATTTACTTTCTTACTAATAATATGATATGTGTTATAAAAAAAATTTAAATGAAATATTTATAGTATTTTATTTCTTATATATAATATATCTATTTAAAAAATTATATTATATTTATTATGTTATTGTAGTAATTTTTTATTTTAAATTTGTAACTTTTAAGATTTATGTGAAAAGATTTGATGAGTTTATTTTACAAATTTAAGAGAATCTCTACTACAACAAGTGTGTTGCAGAAGGCTTATAGCAGCACCAACAAGAAAAATTAACTCAAAGAAAGGAGAGCAAAATAAAAGAGTTTTGGAAAATTTTTCCAAGAAAGCTCTAATTTCAAGTTTATTTTCTATGATTTAAAATTTATTTTCTTATTAAAATCATAAAAAAAAATCAAATATAAAGTATTATTTTATCTTCTCTATATATCTTAATAAGTTTAAGATCTATCTAGTTATTTATTATAATTGATCTCTACAACATTTTTATTGATATGGTGCAAATTTATGAGTTATAATGTTTATTTATATGAAATGGAGTTTGTCTTACTGTTTGTTCCAAGAAATATATATATATATATATGGACTAATTAAATTACTCATCTCTCGCTAATTCTTCATTCTCATCAAACAATTAAGTTACACAAATAAAAATTTATTTTTAATCCTAATACAAACAATAAATAGGATTTGATTAAAAAAAATTATAACAAATAAATAAAATTTATGATAAAACTTAGTACCGACTCTCCTTGTAGGATTTGGTGGTATATTATGGTGTTTATATGGTGACCCATATTGCCCCAGTCATGCCTTCGAGGAGAGCTGGTACAAACAACAAAAGCAAAGAAAGCTAGCTTCAACTTTAAATGAGGTATTCTTAAATACCTTTTTTTTTTATTACTTCTTTTTCTAAATTTTTTTAATACAAAATAATTTTTATTATATATAAATATATTTACTATATAATTTACTATTAATGATAATTTGATCTAAATGAATAAGATAGTACTGTTTTTTACACCACTAAATACATCTTTTTTTTTTTTTTGCAATAATTAATAACATTTATAACTCTACAAAGATCACGAGATTTTAAGTTCTAAAATCTACAAAACTATGGTTTACAAAAATTATATGTCATGAATTGAAATAAATCACTTCAACAAATACTAATTAATAAGATGAATTATACAAAATTATTTAATAAATTCTCTCATTTAAAAAAAAAAAAGACGCCCTTTTTCTTCCAACTCTTTTAAGAAGATGAAGTATGTAAATTATTTAATAATGATAATAAAAAGGAAAGGATGAAATTTTGAAATTTAAGATGATTATCTGTTTAAGAAAAAAAATTAAAATGCATTAAAACAGCTCTGGTTAGGTGTCCTGGGGGTATGGTGCAAGCATGGCCCCCATGTCCTGCCTTCGAGCTGGGTTACTTCACATGAGCATTCTTCCCCTGTTTTTCTTTCAAAATTAGAGGTATTCTAAAGTACCTCTCTTTTCTGAAAAAATATTGCAAAATTTCGTTTCCATAATTCTTTTTTTTTTTTTTAAATATAGTTTTGAAAAATATGTTACAATCCATTTAAAGAAATTATAGTAAACAAATTCTTAACATTAATTGAACAACATATATAGACATACTAACGTAAATTTATAGAAGAATTTTCTGAACATTGACTTAACAAATATATCCCGTTCTAATTAAACAATTGTTATTAATTGGTGAATAATTTATCATTTCTAATAATTTTATAGATTAAATTTTCTCTGTTAAGTAAAAAATATTAATTAATAAATTGTAATTAAAGAGTTAGATTAAAAAAAATTATATTAAAATTTGGATTATTTTCAAATGGCCATTCTAAGAATGCTTGTATTTTATTATGATATAAAAAATATTTTAACGTTATGCTACAGTATAAAAGATTCAAAATATATGAATAAGCTACAAATTCTTTAATTAAAATTTTCAAACTTTTTAGATTCGGTCAAAAAAAAGTAGAAAAGGAAAAACTTTTTATTTAATAGAAAGGATATTTGTAGCATTAATTTAAAAAATATTTAATTAATCAAAATTAATTCAATTGAATATAAAATAAAAAAAACATCTCCATAATATTGAATTAAATTATATTTAATTTAATTTAATTTAATTTATTAATTATAAATAAATTTATTGATGAACGTCAATACTGGTTCTTGTTTTGGGCTTAGTGGTATGGTGCTTAAATGTTTACCATATCACCGGTTGAGAGTTCGACAAGAGCTGGTACCAAACAACGGCATGGGAAATGAAATTATTGTGATGTTGCTCTCCTAATTGAGGTACTTTAAAGTACCTTCTTTTTTATCCTCTAACAGTGTTTTGAAACTGAGTGAGGAGCAAACCAAGAAAGAGCTTCATTAATTAACATCTTTACTAATTCATCATTCTTATCCAACTCTCATAATTTTGTTTTTAACAGTAAAGAGGTGAACGGAGATTAAATTGTTTTTAAATTTACTTTACTTATCCTAAAATAATGTTTTAAAATTAGGTAATTAACAAATTAAGTGATACTTATAACCACTTCGACCAACTTGTAAAGGGTTATAAAAGATTTTGAGACTTCATTACACATCCGCATGACCACCTTAACCAAAAGATTTTGCCTGAAACGATCCTCTATTGCAACAGTGGCTCATGAGTCAAGGTGACTATTAATCATGCTCTGATCACACGGTCATAATTCATCCACTATATCCTGTTCAAGTAAGGTTATACATAAAAGGATATTGTACATTCTTAACCCTAATAAAAATAATAAATAAAATTTTGATTAAAAAAGAATATAACAAAGAAATAAATTTTATTATAAAACGTGGTACTAGCTCTCGTAGTTGGCTATGGTGGTATATATGGTGTTAACACGTTATCCCATATATATCCCCAGATCACGGCTTCGAGGAGAGCTGGTGTTCAAAGAAAGCAAAGCAATTAATGTTCAACTTCAAAAGGAGGTATTCTTAAATACCTTTTCTTTTTTTTTACTTTAATAATAAATTCTTTTCATAGAAAATAATTTTAATTCAACTAGATCACACATATAAACAAGCTACTAAAGTTATCACTTCTAATAACTTTAGAAATGGTTTATTTGTATTTTTGAAATTGATTTGAGATGCTCGTATTTTAATAAAAAATGTAATTTATTATTATAAGAATAATTTAATCTAAATAATTAAAATAGTATTATTCTTCACACTATTAAATATGTCTTTTTTTTTTTTTTACAATGACATATATATAACTTTGCAAACATCACATGATTTTAAAATTTAAAATCTATAAAATCATGCTTTAGAGAAACTATATATCCTGAATTGAAAAAATTTTAATAATTTATAGAAAAGTGTATATCACATACAAATATAGGGCAACTTTACCTTTATTTAATATTTTTTTTAATTTTAATAATTTTAAATTGTTATTTTTAAACAGAAAATATTTGAGTATAATGACTATTTTATAAGTCCATGCAACTAAAAAAGATTTAATTAAGATTTATTCAAATACTTATACATGATGTTAGGAGTAAACTATTTATTTATTTATTTTAGACAAATGTGTAAGCAAAAATGTGTTTGAAATAAATTTTATAGTAAAACTAGACCTACATGTAACTTAATTAAATAACAACTTACTCAAATATTTATTAGGAGCTTAGATATGATAATTATGTTACACCTTTACATAATTAAATAACAACTTATTCAAATATTTATTAGGAGCTTAGATATGATAATTATGTTACACCTTTATATCATTGCATAATGTGTATAGGATCTAATCTCAAATTCGAGGTATATTTACCGATGCACACATAATAAAAATTTGCTTACGTAAGAGGTAAGAAGCCCTACTTTAAATTGTCCAAGGAGAATAATTGTAAAAACTTAAAACAAACGAAAAAAAGAAATTTCAGTCTTGAGAATAAAAATTTTTAATAATAAGATCTTTTTATTTATTACAAATAAAAATATCAAATAAATTTTTATGAGTTTTTCGGAGAATAATTAATTAATAATAAATTGTATTTTGAATAAATAACCAAAATAAAATGTGAAAGTTAATGCCAGATCTCGTTATGGCCTCGGTGGTATGGTGCTTAACTGTTTGCTCTTATGTCACCAAGAAGTTCTGCCTTCGAGCAAGCAACGACCTCTCGTACATAACATGCATGCATATACAATACCCCCTGATTGTTTCTTTAAATTGGAGGTATTTTAAAATACCTTTCTTTTTTTCAAGCCATTTAAATTTAATAAATATTATTTAAATCTTACATATTCATAATCATATATATATATATATATATATATATATATAAAAAGTTAGTTTTGTCCAATTTTTTATGGAATTTTTGTACAGAAATCCTCAGAAAGTAACTTTATTGATTTCGTAATAAATATAAATATGCTCAAAACAATACATGTATGTAATCATCGGTATCAGTAAAATCCAAAAATTCAGTCGTGTCGAAATCAATGAATCATCATAACATCAATTATTCTGCATAAAATGTAATAACCAAAATTTTCTAAACGAAGAAACCATGCATGAGAATGGCCAGCATGGAGATGAAAGCACTGGCCAAAACAACTGGTGATGAAGAATCAGGAACGTTGTTGGTGGAGCTCGATGGAGGAGGGAAGCCTGAGTGACCGCCGGGAGTGGGGCCTGATGCCGGAGCCGGAGTGCAGTCGTTGGGGGTGCCTGAATTGGGAGAAGGGGAAGTGGGTGGAGTAGGATTGGTAGTGGGTGATGGGGAGCTTCCTGGAGGACTTGCTGCAGAGACTGTAATGGCTAGCTTCTGCCCTGCTGCACAGTGGCCGCTGATTGTGCAGATGAAGTATTGCTCGCCGGTTGAGTTGAGGGTGATGTTTGCGGGGCCGTCGGTGATTAGGTTTCCGATTGGGTTCGAGGCAGAGCATCCGTCGTAGGATGCTTTTGGTACTTGCAATACGTCATGTTCATTTTTGGCAAAGTTGAAAGCTACAAAGCGAAACGAATAATTAATTTAGTCTAAAATGTTAATAAAAGACAATCAATCAGAATAAATTAATAATGATTTTCATAAAATTACTATCATTACTTACTTAGAATGTCACCAACGGCAAACTTCTTACTGGCGGCCCAAGTGTCATAAGCCCCAGCCCCGCCAGTCGGAATAGTCCAACCAATGCTATCTCCGACCACGTGCACCGTCTTTGCCGCCGCAGTTTCCATTAAAGCCACCGCAAGAACAGCAACCAGAGCAATGTAAACAAACTTGTCCATTCTGAAAGTCGAGAAATAGTACTTTTGCTAAAAGATTAATGCTCGGTTGATGAATAATAATTAATATTGTGTTTGCGTATTATTTCAGTGATGAGGTGATGAAGGCTTTGATGGGTTTATATAGTGATGTTAAAGAGTTGATAAAGTTAACGCGGGCTTGACGGGGAACCAGCCTAGAAAGTTAAAAGCAGAGATGGCGGTCTTCTACGCAGATGAAAATGGAGACCACTGGCCGTGACCCTAACCAATAAGTTAGAAAGTGCCTTTGACTCGTACGTCCTTATAAAAGCATTGAATTTGAAACCCACTCTCAATGTGAAAAAGGGAAAAACAAAATATTGAAGCCAAAATGTCTATGAAAGTTGCCAAAAGAAGAAAGACTTGTGATGTTTCAATTATTAATTAAGAAAATAAAAAATTTATACAAACTATTTGTATGATTAATACATAATTAGAGATGCCAACATATCGAAACGACATTGCACGACGCAAATTCGACCAAAAAAAATAATAATTAATATATATATATATATATATATTATTGAACCAATGTGGAGCCTCAATTTTAATTGTAAATTGATATTATTTTAATTAATTAAATCATTTTAATAGAGGTAGCTTTCTTTCCGCATAACAAGAAGCTGGAGTAAGTCAGAAATCAGAAGTCAATAAATTAAACAAGGTAGCTTCCAGTTAACTAATTAATAGAAAATTCCAATTTTCCGGGATTTTGAAACTTTCCTTAGCTTTCCCATTATTTATAAGACTTTAAATTCTCAAAGTCGGACATTAAAATACTCGGAACCTTCAAGTCAGTCAGTCTCCAACTCGAACCACAATTTCTTATTCCAAATTTCTTAGTTATTAAGTTGTTTAAATTCTAAATATGATGAGACATATTTTTACTTGTTTTTATATATAAGATTGTGTCCAAATTTCCTAGGTTATTATTTTATAATTTTATTTTACAACTTTTGCTTTGTTCTTTTTAGAATATAATTTTAAAACCATGTATATTATAATAATTACAAAATTAATGAATCTTGAAACTTGGAATTGAAAACTAAATTTTAGAAAAAAAATTACTTGTAAAAATTTACTAACATAAAATTTGCTTGAAAAAATTATAGTGAAACGAACTCTAAATATTAAAGATAAATCGGTAATATTTCAGTACAAAGTTATAAACAATCCTTCAAACACCGACTAAATATATACTAATTTATTAAAATTTACGGGTGAAGTTTGCTTGACTTAGGGCTATTAGTTCTTTTGTTCTTAATATTTAATTGGTTAGATTTATCTATTTTAATTGATTAAATTTAATTTAACGATAATTTTAAGAATTTTTTTTATTAAGTAAAAAATTAAATTTTTTATTTTTTTGTTAAATATGAAAAATTTAAATAAAAAAACTTTTCATATTAAGACATTCAAATCAATTTAGATTTCGGACTAACTCAAAATATGTTTAATTTAATTAAATACTATATATAATTGCCAAATTATCAATTTTAAATGCTATTTTTTTTTTTTACCTTAAATATTAACCATTAAATTACATGAACGTAATGAGTAAAAATTTGTATCTTAATCTAACTTAAAAAAATTGAAGAGAATCACACATAATTAAATTTTGTAGAGCATGTATAAGTAGCCATTGGGAAGAGTTTGTAATGTCACATACGAGGGTACGGTTAATGCTTGATTTAGGTCACAAATTTTAGGACAAAATCAAAACGACGAAGCTTTAAAACACCAATCGTCTGCTTGAACTTCGTGGTTTGGTGTCTACTTTGTATGTGGTACCATTCCCACTTGGTCTCGGGTTCAAGAGGACTGGTAGCTGATTGCGTACCATATATACATATATATATATATGTATGATTACACCTTAAATGAGGTATTCTCAAATAAATACCTCCTTTTTATACAAAAATTTATTTTCTTTTTTCATTCCTCTATATATGAAATGAAGCATTGGAAATACATCACCCAGTTAAAATTTGTTCCATATGTATGCATTGATCGAAAGATTAACAATTAAATGTTTTTGAACTATAAAAATTGAGTTAATAGGTCAGGATAGCTATGTGGGCTTAGCCATAGCAAGCAATAGACCTCTGAAGAGTTTGAATTTAGGCCTCATCAATAGTTTAGAAAATCAACGTTGAGACTTTTGCTTGGCCTATATATTTGCTTTTCCCTGACTTGATTGATTGACTGTAATTTTGATAGTTGTAGCACTGTTTTTTTTTTCTGTCAGTTCATTTAGAGACAGGTGAATAAAAAGGCAAAGCAACCAGCAGTATATCTGGCCATTAAAGCTGAAGCTTAAGGCTAGCTAATTTAGATATCAAAATCAGAGCTACCAACTTCTTCTACACTGGAATTAATTTTGCATTAATTCAAAACTTACAGCAAATTAAAAAAAAAAAAAAAAAAAGGAAACAAAGAATATTAACTCTACATTAAAGACTCTGGCAACAACCCCTTTCACTTTTTCTTCTTGTTTGATCGATCTACAGCAGCAAGTACTCCTTCTACTACTACTACGACTTCAGTCTTTCTCAGTTTTAGCTTGGTTTTTAGCAAAAACCCTAGAAAAAATATGGAATCCAGAAGTGAAAGAGAAGCCATACTTAGGTCTTGCTTTTACATGTGCATTGGATATCTAACTCCAGCTGCCAGTACTCTCTGTTGCTCTATCTGTATCATCAAATAAAGTAAATACGATTATTAATTATTTCAATTAAATACATTACTGGTTATAGTACTATATACCCACGAGACATTTAAAATGAATAAATAAATACCTGAAAAAGTTCATGCAATTTGTTGTTGAGGTAGCAGTACTCATGTTCTAGCAGCTCTAAAGCTCTCAAGCACCTGAAATAATAAATTAATTAACCTTGTAATTAGCAACAAACAGTTTTGACAATTATCCATTAAAGCCGATTTAAAAATATGCTATATTCCTTCTCTTTCTGCGTGTTTGTGTTGTGTGAAAGCTCCGGAAAAGAGAAGGGAAAGTGAAAGGGAAAAGAATACCCAGCACGGTTGTTCTGTTCAGAAGCAGCTCGAAAGGCAACGCATACATTTCTCACTCTTTTGGCTCCTATGCTCGAGCTGCTTCCCATCATCTGATTCAAATGGATTCCCAATTTCTTGTAGTCTGAAAACTCTCTATCCATCCTGTCGTCCCATTACGATATTAGAACTCAAATGAGAGAAACAGAAAGAGAAAGAGAAGCTGAAGAAGAAGAAGAAGAAGAAGAAGAAGAAGATTACAGAAGTGATCTGAGATTCCTCAGAAGCTTTTCTGATTCATGGAAGTAGATGCTGACAACTTCAAAAACGAAGTTAGGAGAGCTCTCATCTTGAAGCTGCTGGAGTTGCAAGAATTGCTCATCCAGTACTCCCTAAATTGTTATCAAACCCACAATTAATTCTCACTATAATCACTAAAAAGTTAAAGAACAGAGAAAACAAAGAAAACAAAAGTTAAACAAGATGAAGATGATGAACCTGATGGAAGAGTAATGCGAGCAAACGGTTCATATCGGCTCGTAACCGATCGGCATCCAACCCAAGCATCCACAAAGGAAGACCCGTTTTGACGAATTATCGATCACTTGGTAAAAAATCAGAGAAGTTTGTATAGCTTTTAGCTTAGTTTGAGGGTTTAGGGTTTTGCGCGTTGGTTTCTAGCGGGAGAACAGCCTTCACTAACTACTATTTAAAGGATGCCGGTTGCTTTGGACTCACTGACACATTTAATAATCAAAACAAACAAAATTAATTAATTGTTTATTAAATTTAAAATTAAAATATAAAATTAAAACACTTTCTTGCTTTGTCTTGGCGCGTATAAACACATGCAAAGCAATGGTTGTGAGTTCTTGTCTATCAGTCTATGTACTAAAAAGGCCATTAGATTTTAAGAATAATAATGTTATTTTTTTTTAAATTTTCTTAATTGTAAGATATAATAATCAATGGTTGATTATTAAGTTTGTTAAGTAAACCATTTGAATGATATTTGAGACTTACTTTAAATTAAAATATAAGAATTTAACTTACAATTGTTTTATTTATTAATATCAACAAATAAAATTTTTATTTTTTAATTTTTTAAATTTGTACAATACATTTATAAGTTTAGGAAAATATAAATTGAGATAGTGTTGCTTTCAACTCACAATTATTATGAGTGGTCGAAAATTTGATAAACCAAGTTGAATTGACCGGTTTGGTCTGGTTTTAAATAGGTTTAGCTTTAAAATTTTAAAAAAAAATTGTTTCAAATTTTTTAGACAAACAAAATTGAAAATCAAACTAAGATTATATTATATAAAATAGTGATATTTATAACTATTTAAAATATTTAAATTAAAAGTTTAATCTTTTTAATTTAGACTTAAATTAAAAAGTAAAAAATCAAAACAAATCAATTTAGTTTTGATTTGATTTTATATTGTATACATTTTTTGAAAAACTAAATCATTCAATTTGATTTTCAATTGTTATAATGGAATCAAAATTTATGCACCTTTAATAACTATAGTCAAATAAAATTATTAAATGTAAAACAAATGGAGATGAATATTAAATATTAATTATTAAGTAATGATCACGAAGAAAATATAAAATTTTTTTAAGGAATAAATTTTAAATAAAATAAGATAATATAAGAAATAAAATTAAAAGCATTTACTAAATATTTTAACTCTCTACTATCAAAATTAAAATGAAACATTATAGTTACTAGCAAACCCTTAATATACCTTTAAAACTACCTTTGAAAGTAGTATTTTGATTTCACAATAATAAATCATTAATTTTCAGTCATTAAACCAGGGCTATTTTGGTAGTTGTATAGTAAATGAAAATCAAGCGCGGAAGGGAGAGTGAGAGGGTGGTTCGAATGTAAAAATAGGGCGTGCGTAGTGGGCCCAAATCGAGGTGAATGTGGGGTATCAACCAGACCAGCCCACAAACACAGTGAAGACTGAACAGTAAAAAGAAAGAATGGTAAGGGGGGTTTTAGTTCTGACCTACTGTCCCCGTAACCAGTCACCTCGCGTGCAGTCTGCAGTGACAGACTAGTGCGGCGTTAAACCTTCACTCCCACCCCGACAACTGCCTGCAGCCGGTAACTTGTCAGTCACCTCACCAGTCACCACTAAATAAAAAAAAAAAACAAAAATAAATTGCACTAACAAATTTTTTAACCTTTTTTACTATTAAATTTCACTTTTGTCTTACATGCTGACAAACAGTAACACCCTCTTGCTATACTATTATTTTTTTCAATTTTTTTTAATTTCACCCCACTTTTTTCTCTGACTTCCTCTGTCTTTTTTCTCGGGAAAATGATAGGGTTCTAGTGAGTGACCCTGCATTGAAGTATGGGGCAAAAGAGGTGGAAGCGCCCGATAAACAAGGCTAACAGTGAGTGACAGGTGGTGGCGGTGACAAGTTGGGAGGTGGAAGATGACACGTGGCGAAGTGGGTGTTGGATGATGGAATCATGATGTGGGATGTGAAAGAAAAGTGGAGTTTTTAGGGTGTGATCATGATCATGATTCCTGATAATGTGATTTTCTTCAAAAGGGTTTGATGGGTATTTGGAATTTTGGAATGGTTAGTGTATCAAGCACAAAAAAATAGGTGTGTTCTTTTCACTTTTTGTATTATTAGATGATCATGATCAATTGATCATCATCATCATCATCAATTAGGGTTCATTTGGATTTTGATAATTAAGACATACTTTTTGATGGTATTAAGGTTGGTTGAAATATGATGTACAATTTATTATTGTTATTAACTTATTATTAATGAGTCAATCTTGTGATATATATTTATTTTCACTCAATTTTGGTTTGTTTTTGGTGCCAATAAAATGACAAACTTTAAAATGAATTTTTGTTTAATAAAATTTAAAATATTGTTTAATATTTTAATATATTTCCACTTTCATTCAAACCTTGGAATCAAGAAATAAAGAAATTTCCAAGGAGCAATGACACATGCAACTCTCATCATCAAGTGCTCTATAAATTAATAAAGAAATATCAACCATGTGTTAAATTTCTTTTATAGATATAGAACTTGAATTATGTTATATATTTATTGAATTTGAATAAAGTTATGGTACTATATATAAAATTAATTTCAATTAATTAATTAAATCCCGTACAAAAGCCTGCTCTCAACATACTCAACTATACATAGATGATGGGTGTAGGGTTTTTTTTTTAAAAATTAATTAATTAATTAATTTATAGTCTCCAAAAGAAGGAATTGAAGCATGTTCATTTGTTTATACATTAATCCTCGACATCCTCAATTCTCTCTAAAGGCATGCTTTCTATTGACGTAAGCAACTTAAAAATATTTTTCATCAATTTAATTATTATATCAGTGAATTTTAATGTAAAAATATGTATTATATTCATTAATCCATCCAATTTAATGGATAAATATAGACTGTATACAAGAATTTTTATATATATTTTATTTATACAAATTGATAATATTATAATATTATAGAATTATCACATGTATTGTACTTTTTCTTATATATTTCTTCTGAAATTTTTTTATTTTTCATAAAAATTTAAGATATATGATATTAACATAATATGATAACACTACCTATGTTCGTAAAATTTAAAGGAGTTTTAGAAATTTTTTTCATAAAGCAAGCATGTAGTATTAAGCTTTATTGGCATTTTCAATCTTACATTTTTATTTTTTTCACAAAAGAAATGGAAAAAATTAAAAAAAAAAAAAAAGAATAGATGAAGCATGCTTTGGACTGACGTAGACATGGAGAGTAATGTTTAGTTTATAGGAAGCACTTTTGAAGGCGATTAAACCCATGTAAAAAGTGCTTATTAATTTTCATTTCATTACTTAATTAATTAATTAATTAATTAGGACTTCATAATCATAATCATGCTTATGCTTTCTGCCCCCCGTGGTTATTATTTACTGTAGCCGTTTTATCTAAACATCCATTTCCAATTAACAAACAATCCTTTCTTTTTTGTCTCTTATTATATAATTAATTTAATTCCCTTCTTCTTTTTGTCTCACCTTGCTTGGAAATTTCAAATGTTGGGGGAAGACTTCTGTTCTTCCAAATACCCTAAAGTTTCAATAATTAATTGATTAATTAATTAATGTATTTAGTGCTTAATTTTCAATTCATCATAGCATTGAAAAGGTTTGAGGTTACACGAGAATAGAGGGCTAACTCATTGCTCGAGATAGTGACATTATTGCCTACTTCTAATTATACTCTTAGATTGGTTCATATTATTGCTTAATTAAGTGCATAATTTTGATATCAATTTTTATTGTTCTTTTAATATTATTAATTTAATTTGATTGTTGAAATTATAATTTGGATATTTTATTTGCATTATTTGATGAAATAACCAGAGTGATCAATGTTTATTATAATACATTTTAATTAAAATACATTAATAATTAATTGATTTCAACTCAACAATAAAAAAACAAAAGTAACCTGTTTGACTTTATTATTTTGTAAATTGAAAAATAATTTCTAAAAATTCATTGAAATAACCTTGAACATGATTTTGGGGCTAAGAAAAATAAAATTTTTACTATTTATATATGAATTTGTTTAATTTCTCTGAAAATCATGCTTTGGTTATGATCACGATATGGTTAGTAAGTTTAATGCGCACTGCCCAATAATAAAATATACATTGTAGTGATGTTGGATAAATTAAGATAATTTAATATTATTTTTAAACTAAAAAATGAAAATTTCAATTTAATCTTATTGTGAGGATTGTCTTTTAATATATGTTTTCTTGTTAAGATACCTTTTTTATTTTTAGTTAATTTAAGAATTAAATTTACTATATTAAAAATAGTAACATAATATTAATTATTTACTAAATGAATCTTATATAGATAAACAATAACCTATCTTTATATTAAACCAAATAATTAACAAAGTGCTCCAACCTAGTGTTTTGTTAAATAATATGCTATTGTTAATGTTATATTAAGTATGCTATAATTAATTTTCAAAATAACATATAATATATTGGGCCGATAAAAGATTTTGGTAAATGATATTTAAGTTTAAAACATTTTCTTTAATTTCCTTTTAGTGCTAGAGAAGATTATGATAATCATTTCAAAATTTTTAGACCATCAAATTAATTGTTAGATCGAATGATGACTTAAAATAATTTAAGAGACTTGGGTGATGAATTCAACATTTTTTTATTTTAAGAAAAATAATATGTCTGTACCCTAATGCTTTTATTTTCATAAAGTATTTGTTTAATCATATTTAATTAATTTTCTGCTTATTAGGTATAAAGTTCGTGAGAAATTTATCATAAAAATTTACTTCTATCTTAGAACACATGGCATGAAATGTTTAAAGATTTTTATTCATAATCACTTTCTCGTCTTTTTTTCTAATTATCACAATTTCTTTTAATACAATCAATAAAATTTTGCTATTTTTTCTTCTAATAAAATAAGTTTTAAGATATTATAGGAAACTAAGATAAAAATTTATTCTTCATCAAATTAAATTATTAAATATATTACTTTTTCTGTCATGACAACATTAAAATGTGGAACAAGTTTGATATTGTTAATTTATTACCATACCGATAACTGTAATCCCATCAATCATTCTTTATATTTGAAATATGTAAGTTTAAGATGAATAAAATAAATCTATAGTCAGATATACTCATTACATATTTGCATATATTAAAATATCTATAAGTGTATATCGCGTAATTATTAAATTTAGAAAAAATAAAAAGAGATTGATAAATAAAAACATCCACTAATATGAAATAGATAAGTAGTTATGTTGTTAATTCTTTATATTATTTAATATAATATAATAATATAGATAATTGGGTATTATTTTTAAAATTATTCAAACACATTTTTACATCACTATCCATAATTTTTTATCTTCATAATTCACCGTTGTTTTTTTTTTTTTTGTTTTAAAAATGTTATGGTATAAATAAGAGGTAAGTGATCTAAATCTCTTTTTTAACTATTAATGAATTTGGAACCCATCACAGCTTATGCAAAGGCTAAACACGCCCACTCTAATATCTTAATTAGCAGATCTAACACTACATTCATTTCATAAGGAGATTATTAATGACTACAAATTAATTAATACAACTCATACATTCATTTACACAAAATCTAAATGTTTTGAATACAATTTGAAATTAAATATAATTAACACATCATTAAAATTTTAACAAAGTAGTAATTAATCTCCAAATTAATCTAATAAGTCCGGACTGATTTTTTTTATTTTTATTTTTTATATATCGAGTAAATACGTTCTTAATTGATAAATAAAAATATATTAAAAATTAAATTATGACATACATATTAGAAAATTTATTTTGTAAAAAGCAAAATAAATTTGAACAAAAAGAAAATCACAAGTCAGTTTTCAATCTTGCGAAAAGAAAGGGAGAAATTCAGTGCCGTTGCATCATAGAAAATGAAAGAAACCAAATTTCACACATGTTAAATGAGCATACAAATTGTAAAAGACTTCTATTCAAAACACAAACATTTCAATATATAACACGTTTTCATTTTTCACTGTGTCTTGAAATTCACGTGTTTGCTATTTCAAAAGAATTTTCTTGTAATAATTTCAATAAAACAAGTGTTTTGTTATTAATTTGACAACTTATATTTGATGAATGAAATTTGTTTATTATCATAAAATATAGAATTTGTGAGAGATTTTCATTTTTCACGTAAGTTTTATATCTTCAAGCTTATGATATGGATAGTTTTGTTTTTAAATAATTTATTCACAATCTCTCTTCCATTATTTTTCATCATTTTTGCAATTTTTTAGTATACAATTCTCGTAATTTTTTAAGTTAGGATAAAAATAATTTAAAATTTTAGAGAAAACTAAAAAAATTGTGTTCTTGAAAGTGGAATCCCTGTGAATAAATTTATTCACAACTTATATTGCCACAATAATGATGCTACCTAATTCTACAACGATCGTTTTAAGTTTTTTTTTTTTTAACGCTAATATAATATTTCCTTATTTTTTTTTTTTCAATGTTAAGATATTTGAATACTTGTAAAATTTATAACTGAATATAATTAAATAATATTTTAATTTTTCTTTAATTTTAATTTATCTAATATAATTTTTTTGTTTATTTTTTTATTTAACGTCGTAGTCCACCTTGAGAATTTCTATTACCATGGATTATTCATAAAAAGAGAAATGAGATATTTGCCACTTTTGATTATATCAATGAAGGAGATGTATCTACAGACAAACGCTCCAACTATTTTTTTTTGCATATATTAAAACATCTACTAACATATATCACTTAATTATTAAATTTTGAGAAAATTATTAATATTGATGCATAAACCTTCACTAATTTGTAATAAATATGGTAGTTATGTTGTTTAAATATTTTGTACTATTAAATGTGGTCTAGACATAAAAATACTAAAGTATTATTTTGACAATCGTTCAAACACATCTTTACATTTCTATTCATAACTTTCTTCTTTTAGAATTCTATTTTTTTTTTTTTTTTTGGTTGTAAAAATCCTCAACTATATTTCACATCAACTGACATCTAAGTAAAAGCTTCTGCAAAATAATTTTGAAATTAAATTACCTAACCTCTTAGCAGCCCCAATACTACATCCTTTTCAAAGGGAGATTATTAATTAATATACATTAATTATTACAACTCTACATTTATTGACATAAAATCTAATTAAATGTTTTGCATACGACATAAAAAATTTTCTAACACTAATTAACACAATAACTTGAAAACTCTAACAAAAGCTTTGAAATTTGAGAATTGCAATTTATTTTAGTGGTACTCAAATTCATATCTCTATTTTTGAAGTTGGAAATTCAATCCTTTTAATTATGATGGAAAATATTTTTTTAATTCTTTGAACAAATAGGAGTAGTATATGAACTTAGCTTCAGTTATTCATAACGTAGGATCTTTTTAATTTTTAATTTTTTATTTGTATATTCTATTTTTTATAATATTAATTCATAACTGCACAATTTTTTATTCCTAATTACATTTAATTATAATATATAATTTTATAAATTATAATATAAAATTTAATTTATAAATTATAATATATTTATATTATGTTTTAATGGGAAATATGGTGAGGGTGGGGTGAAGAGAGGTAAATTAATCTCTGTCCAATTAATAAATTGGGAATTAATTTCTCTTTATTCTCTGCTCTACTTCTCATAAATTTATCTAAATTCTCTTCCATTGAGGTTGGATCCTCATGAGTTTGAGATCCAATGAAAAATTTTGCCATTCTTATTACAAGATGGTCTCCATAAATTATAAAATTTTTCTCAATACTGTATTTTTTAATGATATATTCTAATTTTAGCATTCTCTTAATTTATTATTTATTAATAGGATGGTCAAATAATTTAATAAATTATTTTGAAGATACAACATTATAATTTAAAATTAACAAATGTCATATTAAATTGGTAAAAGTTTGATATAATATTCAAATAAAAAGAAAATCATAATTCAGTTTTCATTCTTTCAACTTAAAAGATTAATTTTCTTTTTTTTCTCCCGCCATCAGATTGATACGTAATAACGTGAAACCATCCAAAAAAAATAAAATTAAATTAAATAAAGTGAATTTGAATTTTGTATATATAATGTTGTAATACATCAGCTACATAAGGATTCATGTATTTTGATTTTTTCTAATTTAAGAAAAATAATACATATTTTATATACATATTACTTTTTTCTTTTTTTTTTAGTGATTTTTTTTTTTATTATATATTTCATGTACAATTTATTAATATTAACTTAAAAATCTACTAAAAAACGAGAATTTTTTTTTTTTAAGAATTTTTTGTTCAATCATACATTAAGAGGTATATTAGAGAAAACTAACATAAAAATATATTATTCATTAGATTAAATTGTCCAATATATTCATTTATTTGTAATCTATTTATTTCTTTTTCATTTTGTTATGATAACTTTTAAACGTTGAATACAACTCTAAACTTTTTTAAATAAAAATTTAAATATTTCTAAAACTATATAAAAATTCTAACACTGAAAGTCTATATTCATTTACATAAAATTTAAATATTTCTGAAACAACATAAAATTTCTAACACTGAAATTCAACTTGTAACTTACAATTTTAAGTTTTTAACTAATTAAATCGTTAAATGTATTTATTTTTCTATAATCTATTCATTTCTTTTTCGTTTTATTGCAGCTTTCAAATGTTGAATACAACTCTACATTCCTTTACATAAAATTTAAATATTTCTAAAACAACATAAAAATTAAAAAAAAAAAACATATATTCATATCTTTCATTCTTTCAACAAGAAATGGAGAGATTCTACATTCTGTTGCATCATAGAAAATGAAAGATACCACACTTCACATGTTAAATGAGTTTACAAATTTTTTTTTTTTGGATTTTTTTTTATGAATCATCAAATTGACTTCTAATGGAGAGATACCACACAAATAATAATAATAATAAAATCACATTTTTTTATGTGTCTTTGAATTTAAGTGATTGCATATGTTTGGAATAAAGTGACTTTAAGGATCAATTTGATAGTTCTAAAAAATAAGTACTAACATAATTAAAGTTTATATTCTTTGACACTTTTCATTTTAACAGTTTTTAAAAATATTTAAGCATTCGCCTAACAATATCTAAAAATACTTATTGGTGCTAAATTAAGTGTTTCGATATGTAACTAAAAATGTACTTTTGTATGGACAAATTAATAAAATAAATATGTCTTAAAATTAGCTATATCCATGTAGCGATATTTTTAATAAAAAAAATTATATATATAACATTTTTATTTTACAACATTCCAAAAAATTGAATAAAAAATTTGTTATGAAAATAACTACCACTTCAATAATCTAAAAGAATAAAAAAATATATATTTCTGTTATAAAAATAGCTACAATATTAATAATATTAATTATCTACTAAACATTAAAATATAAATAAAATCGTAAATATAACGAACACACAAATAATATATATATCAATTTCAATAATTCATTTATGTAGAAAGAAAAAATATAATAAATAATATATATCCAAATATCTAATATAATCCATCATATATTCATATATATAATTATCTAAATGAAAATTTTAATTAAGGGATTGTTTATTTTTTTAGCTAAAATCTGAATATAATTATTCAGATGCACAAAAGTTGTTTGTTTTTTAACTTATATATGAATATTTGTTAAAAATATTTGAACATGATTAATTAAAAATTTTGACTTAAATCTGAGTAAATGTCTGAATAATTAAATATTTTTATTTTTCAAAAATATCCCTATTCTATTAATTTATTTACTAAAATCTTACTTAACTATTTTTTACCTATCTCTTCTTTATTATGAACCCCCTCTACTTGTCTTCTAAATACTACTTATTTTATATTTTAATTATTACAATAAATTTATATAATTACATAATTACAATTATATTATAATATGACTTATTATTTTTTTTTTTATTTAATTTTTGTTAATATTTATATCATTGATTATAAATTATTTTTTTTAAAAAAAATATATACCAAACAAATAAATAATATACATACTAATATTGTTTAAATATTTTGTATCTATTATTGTATTAATATAATCAAAATTATTATCAATATAAGTATATTTTTAAAAATATATATATGTTAAAATATCAATTTTCAAATTTTTTATTTTATTAAAACAAACAACTTGATAATTATTTTTAAACATTTTAAAATAAAAAACAAACATATTATTTAGATTCCAATTTCAGTCATATTTAGAGTTCAGTCAAAAATAACAAACTCTACCTAACCCAAAAATATAAATATTTGAAAAATGTAATTTTTAAATTTGTTTAGAAAAATTTTGGGAAAAATAAAATTTTCATTAAATACATAAGTTTTACTCTTTTAAACACTTGAAATGATAATTTAAGAAACCATCAAGTTTTCGCTAATCAAATAACCACTTTAAGTGTTAAAACTTTTTCGATGAACACTTTTATCAAAATTTCCCAAACACATGGTTTAATACTTTATAAGTGTTAATTAGCACTTACGAAGTGTTTATTAGGACTGCCAAACTCACCCTAAAACTATGAAATAAAAAATACTAAATATCAATATTAGTAAAAAGAAAAAAGAAGTGAATTTGAATTTTTGTATGTATTATTATGTGGTAATAGAAGGGCTATACTAGTAAAATGTCAACAAGGATTCATGAATAGTCCAAGTGCTACAGCTAACAGCTCGGTTGATAAGTCACCTTAAAGAAAAAGAATCATTCAGTTGCCTAAACAAGAATCTCTAGCTATTGATGGAATATACAGCTTCAATTGTTGAATGCCATTCTTTGTTTCTGATTCTCAGTTGGTAATTTCACATCAGTTGCCAATCCAATTGCCTGGAGAAATCTTACCACATACCAAGTCATGTCAAGTTGCCACCATTCCAGGCCATGTCGAGCCGAATACTCAAAGGCATGGTGGTTGTTGTGCCAACCTTCTCCAAATGCAAGCAATGCTACCCACCTAACAACAAGTTCAAATTCATTACTTAGAAAAACTGAAAAATTCTCTGACCAATTGAATTGACAAGAACTAGATTCATATGCTGCCGAGGAAATAAACTAATTTGTGTTATTACCAATTGTTCCGGGACAAATCGCCGGTGTTCCAAGCTTGTTTTCCCCATACATGACAAGCTGAATTTACCAGCCAGGTGATATGATATACCCACACAATCCTCACACCCTGCAATGGTAACATGCTAATACTTAAGCTTCTATGAAAACTCGAAATGTATGTTTATTTCTCTGTACAAAAAGTGATTTTCATATATGCAGAAAGTAAAACTGTAATGCTTGCCCCCTGCCTCATGTTTCCTATAGGATTACTACTTTAAAGTATTAACTAGTGTCCATCCATTCGCATCTACTTACTTAAGAGATGTGGGGTGTCGCATTAACTATCAAGCAAATTGAGGGGTCAATGATCTGCTTAAGACAAAATGTCATTGTAAGGATTCCTTAAGCATGTACTTGCCCCCAGATTCAAGATAGATTAGGCTTCAACTTGTGTGGTTCCAGCGCAAGTAGACTATGAGACACTCAAACAATGCCAAACTTCTAAGTTATGTGGTTCTAATTCTATTCTTCTATTCTACTTTTATTAAGAACGACAAAACCTACTTGACACACGAGGCTACCCCACTTATTAAAAGAACTCTCAAGTGAATAGAAAAGAGAAGCCCCACCAACCGAATCAATCCCCAGGAGATTGAATCTATTAAACATATAATTGGGATTCCGATCAAGTACATGTAGATGCAAACTTCAACATCTGTATCCAATTTAAGTCAAGGTAAGGGATGGTTTAAACTAATGTCAATTAAAAGGATCAATTTCGTAAAGCCACCAGGAAAATTTGTAGTTTAGACATCAATGAACTCTGGCCTTGAAAAGAACAGTTTTAGCATATAGCATGTATCAATCAATGAAACAGAACAGAACAGAACAGCTTTAGCCTTGAAAATTGAAAGTGCTTCCTTACCATTCCCCACACAATGAAAGGGAAACCTCCTAATGCATATAGCAAAACTCCAAGTACAATTGGATGAAGAACATAAGTACTTCGCAGGAACCTATAGAAAGGTTGTTTCTCCAAATCTCCAACATTGCTTGGTCCGCCACACTGTAATTGCACCATTAAATGAAAACATATGAGTTAAACAAACCACAAATGGAAACAATTTTCTTTTGGTTATTTGAGATAATGAATCATCATTCATTACCCTTTCAAGAACAGAATTTGTATCAAATAGCCAACTCATGTGACTGAACCAAAACCCTTCAATAGGACTGTGAGGATCTCTTTCAGAATCACAAAACTGGTGATGATATCTATGTGTGCTAACCCAATCAATTGGATTCCCCTGAAACATCAATTACAAAAAAAAAATATTTGAAAACAGAAAAAGAAGAACCAAAAATCTTCATTTTTAAAGCAAACAAAAATACCTGAAGAGCTTGAACTCCACAATAAGCAAAAAGGTACTCTAGCCATTTGGGTAATTTGAAACTTCTGTGAGAAAGATTTCTATGAAAAGAAAGAGTAATACCCAGAAGCCCTGTCACAACATAAAGGCCAAAAGCAACCCAAAAGGAACTCCAGGTAAAATAAAATGGTGCAAACAGAGCAAGCAAATGCATTGCCAAAACAACACCACCTGTGCTTACATCCAATGAATTCCAGCTCCTCCCAGAGAACACTCTTCTTTTCTTCTTCACCACCACATCTGATAACAAAATTCTCCCATAAATTCTCTCATCAGGAACTGGAACTGGAACTGGCACTGGCTCTGGCTCTGGCTCTATTGCCTCTATTGATACTGAATTAACAATTGCCAATGACTTCCTTGTATCATTTGTATAGCCATGATGAGGTACACAACAGGTTTTAATTTGCTTGTATTTTAAGTTAGAATGACCAAAATTTAAAGCAAGTTTATTGTTTTGAGATTTTCTTGAAGGACAAACAGGTGAGAAAATGAAAGATTTCGGCGTGGTTGCTGATGCTGTGACTAGGGCCATGGCGAGAGAGGTTTCCCTCTTCTTTGCCTGTGGGTGTATACTGCATTAGAGATGGGTTTTCGGTGGGTATTTATTTATTTCTGTTGGCATTGATGGGTTTGTGTTTTTCTTTTAAAAAAGATTTTCCTTTTCTGAAAAAATGAGTTTTGTGGTGCCGTCAAGAGTGATATCCATGGTGTCAAAAACATGTGGATTATAAAGAGAGAGACAGCAACAGAGAGATAAGGCGGTGTTCAGATTGAGGACTTTAGATTGCATTTGAGCTAAAATCCTGATATTTTTAGTTGTCAGGATGCGCTGACGTTTGTCTTTTGTCATTTAGACAATTACATTTACGCCTCTAAATGTTTAAATAATTAAGAGTAAGGATATAGTTTTTTAATAATTTACATTCAAATTCTTATCGTGTCGCTAAATTTCATTAAAAATTCATTAATAAAATAGTAATCTAACTTATATATTTCTGAAACTAATTTCTTCATAGAATCATTTGTTTAAAATTTTTTTAAAAATATAACAATTAAATTAATGATTTTATTGAAGAATTCTATTTAATATTTCAATAGGATAGGTGAATGCTAGTGAATTAAATTTATAAAATTTTTTAAAGTGGTACAAAAATGCAATATTTAAATTTCAGTCAAAAGAGAATGTAAAGGAGTAAAGCCTCTTTTCTTTTAAATATTTGAAAAATATGTGAAAATTATCAAAAAGAGTACAGACATTACAATTATACTGAAAGCTGGAGACTCAATTGTTATTAACCAACTGTCGTTTTCGCATTCTTGATTTTAATTAATTTTATAGATATTTTTGCAATATTTCTGTGTACGTGATCGCTTATCCTTTTATAAAATGCTCCTTCCATTCCATCTGCCTTAACTTCTCTGTTCTAAAGTTGCCCACTTGACTGAAATAAGTGCTTTCTTAGAAGTCTTAGCAAGCACTAAAAGTGTGATTCATGGCCGCTACAGCTACAGCTGGGTCAATGTTTGCGTCTTCATCACAATTTTTTTCAGTCACGAGGTCGGTGTCTTACAGTAAAGCAACCCCATCTGTGTCAAGTACATTTGGTATGTCCCTTCAATCTTTTCTGTCTTATATTATAATTCCACTGTTTCTCATTTTGCAAATTGTTTATGGCATTTGTACAAGTGGATATACTGTTTGTATCATATCAGTTTTGAACAACATAATGCAGAAGTTGTTTCATGGATGATTTAAGATGTTTTAATGTTGTAATTCATGTACAAAATCTGAAATCAAGCTTGTTTGATGAATTTGGGTACTTACTTTAGTTAATGGGGAGATTTTTTAACTTTGAAAGGAAACATTTTTGACAACTCTTTGTATAATTGATTAAATTGATGGTGAAAAATTTGCTTTTGAGCCGAAGGGTTGAATCGTGATATCTGAATAACTTTGTTTTAATGGCATCTGAAAGCAATAAGAGTGACTTATGATTGGATTAAAGAGGAAAATTTCGTATAAGGCCATTGCAGTAGATTTGCATGTTTTTGGATAATAAGTTTATCAGATTTTGCTGAATTGAGTGGATAGGAGTTGATACAATTGTTGAAAAATAAATAGACATATGTTCCTTTTAGTTTGATTTTGAAAGGAGGCATTCAGAAAGTGAGCAGACTAAAAATAGTAACATAATTTTTCGTTGGGGCTTAGGGAAGTTGATTTTATGCACAGATCATGAAATAACCAAGTCCTAACAAGCTATGCAAATATTCCTTTTTGTGACATTTTCAGGATTTATCATTGATATGAATGATAGAAAGTTAATCTTGCTAGGAAGTAGAATCTAAATGTAGTAAGAAATTATAACTTACAGTTAATGACAGTTGAAATTTTTCTGAAAGCAGCTAGTAGTTTTAAGGGTGCTTCACTGCAGAGGAGCTCTACAAAGCATAAGAAAAGAGTTAGGATTAGTGGGAAAGTAACTGCTGCAGCAACCATTGCAACAACAACTCCCTATGAAGAAATAACAGAGTATGAATTCCCACTTCAATTTTTAGTTTCCCTTCATTTGATCATTGATTGGAAATCATCCTCAAAAATATTTTTGTTGTTTTAGGATTCTCGTTATGTTGTTGAATCTGAATTATTATTGTGGTGTGATTATAAACTCCTTCCTTGCAGGTATACTCGTCCTAGCTGGGCTATGTTTGAACTTGGGAGGGCTCCCGTATATTGGAAAACCATGAATGGCCTTCCTCCTATGTCTGTAAGTTGGCATTGCATCTCACTCCAAATTTAACTGTGATTCTGTTTTTCTGTTCCAAGTATAATGTTCTTGACATCTGCAACAGGGAGAGAAGTTGAAGATCTTCTACAATCCAAAGGCAAATAAACTTGTTCCAAATGAAGAGTTTGGGATTGGTTTTAATGGTAATTTCAATATTCTGGCCTTGGTTTCATTGCAAATTATCAATTGATTTCACATTCATTGATTCTCTCTGTTTACACAACTTTGCAGGAGGTTTTAATCAGCCATTTATGTGCGGTGGTGAACCAAGGGCAATGCTTACAAAAAGTCGAGGCCAAAATGACTCCCCATTTTATACCATCCAGATATGTCTACCTAAGCATGGTTAGTACCATTCCAGACTCATTTTTGTTTTCTTGGAGATTTAAGTTTCTCTCCTTATCAAATTTTGCTTTTGCAGCTGTGAACTTGATCTTCTCATTCACAAATGGAGTTGATTGGGATGGTCCTTACCGAATACAGCTTCAAGTTCCGAGGGCTTGGAGAAATAAGCCAATTGACTTTTTTAACCAGGTAATTAATAAGACCCACATCTTAGTAGCTTGAATTTCTCTCCTTTCAGCTTGATATAATTGTATGCTACTCTAGAGTAGTAACTGAGTGGAGACATTGCAATGGTAAAGGCGAAACAAGTTAATAAATGTGAGAATAAACAAGAAATGAATCTCAAAATGATATGTTAAAATATACGAACTTCCGTGGCTAACAACTGTAAACTTGCAACTAGTGTAATAGTCATTTGTAGTAAACCTGAAAGACACTTGAAATTACGGAACTTACTGCATAACTCAGCTCTTTGGACACAACTTGTATTCGGTTGGCAGGGTTTGGCTGAGGAGTTGAGTAAAGATGGTGCATGTGAGAGAGCAATTTTCCCTGACACAGACATTGTGGTTGATAGATGTGTGATGATTGGTAATTTATCTGCAGAAGGGGTATGTGAATTCTTGTCTGTTTTTTTATCACATTATTTAATTACTTCTCCTTGCCCACAAAATCATGGCATCAAAATCAATCATAAGTCTTATGAGTGCAACATCAATGCAGGGTGATAGGTGCGAACTTAACCTCATTCCAGGATGTATGGATCCGAGCTCTCCCTCATATAACCCTCTTGCCAATGTAGACGATGGATCCTGCCCCATGGACAGTGATTTAGAGGATTGATGGCATCTGGTGCATGTCTCTAAACTTGTAAAGAAGGGTATGTCCCATACATCTTCGAAATCATAGAAGGCTCCCCTTACCATTGTAGAATGCTGAGGGATCTTTTGCCCATATAGGGTACCAAGGAGTTGTTCAATTCAAGGTACATTCAACTTGCTATACCGTTGCTTGTAGATGTTTATAAAGATATGATATAAATTAAGCTGCAAGCTTCTAAAGAAAACTCTCCATGTTGATCAAGTGGATCAAAAATTCTTTTGTAGATATATCCATTGTGATGAGATTGGCCTATATTTCTTTACTTATAGTCGTAACTCCCTTAACTATATAAACTATGGAGAATGGACTTATATCTGCATATTTTTAGTAGTGATTCTGCTTAATCTTAAACGTACTGATTGTTGACAAACACCCAATTTGGACTTTATTTAAGGTATTGTAGTTTTAGTATATTCTATTAAAAACTAGTGTCATTAAATATTTTTTTACCAATTCTAGACGTTCTTGATTGATTTTGTTGTGATTTTGTTTTCGCATGCTTAGTCTTTTATGGGCTACGTTTTAAAATTTTGTGATGGTATAATATATGCAGGAAATATGAGTAATCCAAAATGCCAAAAAGATTAAAAATTTTGAAAAATAATTGTCAAACATCTAATTTACTCCAAATTGTTCTTCACGATCCCACCTTCATGCATGTTCCAAAAGTTGAAAAATGAAACGCACTTTTTGAATGGTCAAAAAGATCAAGCTTCCTACATTGTAATCTTCATTTAATTGATTCCAAACCCCACCTTCTAGAAGTAGAAAAAAATAATACTTCATGAGCGAATGAATGCACATTTCTGTCGCTTAAAATGATGAAAACCAAGTCAATGATATTGGTAGACTTCACCATTTTCCAAGCCCACCATCCTTAAATGCAAATATAAAAATAGAAAATCAACTTCAATAACAATAAAGAACTAATTAATTTAACTTAAAACAAAAAACAAAAAAGAGTTATCTTACAAATTAAAAAAAAAAAAAAAACCATCACAACCCAGTTGAATTTTCATTACGACAGCTAGATTTATACAGAGACTTATAATAATTCAAAAGTTTGGCTAATCTGACTTGGTTTTAAGTTAGCAAAGATTCTTTATCGGCAACTTTTGCTATTCTGATTTTGCTCTCTTGATATTTTCCTGCCAGAGAATCGAATAGAATTCCAGCACCAACACCAACAGCCAAATCTATTGTGTAGTGACCTCTTGTCCCCAACAATCTTATAACCTGAAGAACATTAAGTGTATCAAAAATCCAAGCCAGTTCCCATCTCTGCATTCTTCTCATGTCTAACGATGCAATCACGGATCCTGCAACGTGACCGGAGAAAAATAGGAAAAACGATACGTTTCCCACCGGAAAATCCACTCCAGAACCCAAAAATCCCTGAGAGTGATGATCAACAAATAAGTACCTAATCAATTATTAAGCTACATATATACTATTAATGCTATTGAATTGTCTATGCTAACAAGTCCAAAAGGGGGAAATAGACAAATACTACACCACATATTTTTGGCCTTAGAAAATAAAATGAGACTATCTCCTAATGCCCATGTTTGCTATTATTAACATACAAGTGAAAAAATAAGTAACTTGAAAGAACTGTGAAACAAAGCTTGGTAAGTTATTTTACTACATTTTCTAGGAAACCAAACAGAAAAAAGATTGATTCCTTGGCAACTAAAGTGAAAGGGGCAAGTGGACAAAAGTGTAAGCGAGGTGGGAATAAAATGAACCTGAGGCAAAGGAAGTTGAGTGGAGTAACCAAGAATTCCGCGGCAAGTGAACATGAAGAGTGCCGATATTGTCGCTCTTGGCCGCCCCTCGATTAACCACGTCCACAGTATATATGTCGTTTGCATTCCCACAAACACCTAACCAGAGAGAATAATTATATAAATAAATAAATAATCTAAGTCTTCAAATTCAATGAGAATTAAAACAACATAGCACGTGCATTTCGTATTCAAATGGATTGATATGTTTCTCTTTGTAAATACAATTGCATGTGAAGTCGACTTCAGTCCAATCCACTATTCAAATCTCTTGAAGATGGTGGGAGAGGTGGGATCCGATACAACAGTACTTACAGTATTAAGAGCTGCAAGCAGAGTGTTGAGCTCGGACCAGGAAGCCAGAAGGCGATGCAATGGCCTAGTGGCGACGAACCCAATATCGAATGGCGGGGAAGACGCCGGGACCATTTGGAGCGTGTACTCCACGCCCATGAAAAACAGTAACCCCATTGCAAACATACACGGTATCCAGTGAAATCTCGCCACATGTACTGCATCCTGTACAGTCCAGTTGAGAAACGAAGCTTTCCTATCACCATAGCCCATTTTCTTCGTCATACTTCCACGATCTCCGTTAACGCCGTTAATGTGCTTGTCGCCGTTGAGGTTGTTGTTACTGTTAATATAACTAACGCCGTTAAGTTTAGAAGGACGTTTGTGAAGAGTGGAGCACTGGATAATGGTGGCAGAGGAGGCCATGGCTACTGAAGAAGAAGAAGAAGAAGAAGAAGAAGGCGACAGAAAAAGACGACATTGGTAATGGGTGATGAATGATATAAAACATGAAGAAGTAGGTGGAGGCGGACTTTCCAAAGACTTAAATTAAGTGGGTAGAAGAAGATGGACTAATTACAATTACTTCAGAAATTCTTTTTAACGGCAGTGAAATCTTCTTGCTGGTCGGTGTTTGCTGCTTTTGGAGGCGAACACCTACGCGTAGATTTAAACGCGTGCTAGAAATTCGTCGAAACTAGAAACGTGGCGTTTACTGCTCCTTTCATTTCTTATTTTAAGAAAATATATAATTTCTAGGTTTTACCTTTTAAGAATTTAAAACTACAATTTGAATATTAAAAAGATGCTGTAGAAATGTCAAATTAGGCATACTTCGATTGATAATCTAGAACGGCATTTTAATTAAGGTGGCAATTTAAATCACATTATTCGATGCAAATTTATACAATTAAACAAGTTTAGAATTAAAGAAATTGACCTGAATAATAATTCGTATTTTTATTTAATAATTAGGTCATATTCATATTTAATCTTTTTGATATATTTATTCATTTAACACATATTTATATTTATTTAAAATTACTATTAATTTTTATTATGTTTATAAAATATTTAAAATTAAAAAATATTTATATTATTCTATCCAAATTTAATGTCCAAACAAATGTAATATATAAATTTAAGAAACATTAAAAAAATTTACAACTCTAATTTTATTTAATCATATCTAAACAAATAATTATATATGAATGAATTGTATTTGTGTCACTTATTTAATAAATAGGTCATATCCATATTTAAAATTTTAACATGTTTAATATACGAATTGCATTTAGATTGATTGAAAATTTTATTATATTCACTAATAACACACACAAATATATAATGTGTTTATACCAACTGTCACCCTAATATTAATAATATATCATTAGATCACATTCATTTCCAAACTTTATAAATTTTGAAATCAAATTAATTAAAATATTAATAAATTCTAAAACAATAATATTACTTATATAACTATATTCATGTAAAAAAATGGAACAAGTTATATTATTGTCACATATTTTATATTTTTTAATTTTATTTTTTACTTTGCTGATAATATCTCATATTTATATAGGAGTTTGTTACATAGCAATTTAGTTTTTTTTTTATAAAAGTCGATAATATATATATATATATATGTATATATAAAAAGAAAACAAATTCAAGACATAATTTTTCATATGTGCTTATTTAGTAGACAAGTCTTGGCGCATTTGATTGGAAAGTGCACGTTGACAGAGTCCAACTGCAACGTCTACGAGGCCCTGCTACGGGAAATATCTGTCCGATTATACTTGTAGCTTTAAGCACACGTGGCCAAGTAAGATCTCCCATCTCACTTGATGGATTCTCTCTCTCTTTCTGCCTTCATTTTTTTTTAAATTACCATAATATATAATATTTAAACCTCTAATAATTTTTTATATAATAATATAATTTGTTTACTTAATAATTATAATGTCTTATAAATTAATTATGTGGTGAGAAGAGCAGCAAAATTACACTAGAATGAATACATGCATATACATCGTACATATATGCATGTGATCAGTTGTAACAAACTGTTGTGCGTGGCAATCAATATTTGGTTGATTAGATCATGTACTACTTTGGAGAAGGTAGTAGTTGATACTTATTAATTAGTTCTAAGGTCGGTTTAAAGATTCACGAATTTTACGATATACTTTTTAAGTTCTTATTTATATTTATATTTATGGCTTAGATATTTATTATCACGACCGCAAAAGTCTTACGCCACATAATTGTTGTTTTGGTATGACACTTCCAAATGTCCATTTTAGAATCGACCGTCTAATTTCTGTCTTACGCCTAAAATTAGATATACTTAAAAAGAAGATTTTTCTTAACAGTTGAGACTCGTACGTGCCCTCACACAGATTTCAAAACAACCATTATTAGGTCTCGAAAATGCAAAAGAAGTAACCAGTTTGAGAATGGGCAAAAGCAAAAAGTTAAATTTGCTTAATGAGCTCACTGTTTCTGATTCTTGCCATTATTTGACTATTGACATTAAATAATTCTGAAATTCAATCCACTTTCATAATTCAAAGCCATAAATATCAATCAATTTATTCAAACCGCATCACGTGTTGGCAGGCAGAATCTTTTACTAAATTAATGAAAGCAAGAAACTTTATATATGTTTTAATAAAGAGGAATATTCTTGCCATTTCGAATATCCAATTGCTCCATACAAACCAACTGAATTAATTATCCTTTCTGTGCGCATGCAAACTTAAACAGAGAAGTATTTTCCATAATAGTTAGAATTTGAGGACTTGATGTCTGAAAACAAGTGCAGCACAAAAAACTTCCATAAGTCGTGCAAAAACTTAAAACACATACGATTCTCTACATACCTACGTATAAAAATTATTGAGAGTAGCCTCACAGTGAGGCTCTTAGAACTCTGATAATGTCTGTAAGAGAGACGACACCCAAGAGGTAGCCTTGTCTGTCGACGACCCAAACTCTGTGAACATGTTTGGTCAGAGCTTTATTCATGACATCATAGAGGGGAGAATCAACCTGGCATGTTACAAGTTCTCTTTGTTGAGTTGGGGTATCGGAAGGTGAAAGTAAAGGGCTTGCTGAGATTTTCTCTGTGAATTCTAGCGCAGGTAGAGGCAACCATGTCTGTAGGGCAGCGAGATGGCATCCCCTCAAATCAGTTGCTGAAAATGTACCTATAAGCTGCCTTCCTTTACCCTGAAACCATAAGTGTAGACATACATACAGAAAATAGAATACAGTAATCGCCTGAGATCGATGAAGCAGATGCATTAAAATATATGGGGAATAGCTATAATAATATCGGCAACGGTATTGATCAATTTTACGTACATTATACTTGTAACATTAAATACTATACTCGTATGGTACGTACTTCATTGCACAAGCCAAATATGTTATTTTCTTCTAAAACCAATAGAATGCATCTAATCTTGAAATAAGTCCTACCAATTACTTCATTTCTTGTCATATTGTTTCTGTATGCTCTCAAGAAACTATCCCAACAAGCAATGGAAGATTAAGATAATTTTCCACCTAAAAAGAAGAAAAAGGAGAGAGGAATGCATTCACTGATGGTCCCCAGCTTGTTAATTAGTCAATTGTATCTCCCTCACTTTATTAATTACTAAGTAATTAAGGTCTAGTTGGACCTACCAGCACGAAACAGGGGAGAGGGCTGAGGGCTACCCAACAATGTGTAATAATATTGTAAACACGAAAGGTAATTGTATAAATGATGCCTAGCTACAACACACATTAATATAATAGCTAGTAAAACTATCACTGAACTAAAATTTAAGGA
>CM040443.1:18729096-18769110 GCA_022749755.1 Azadirachta indica
GTGTTTGATTTCTGCAAACAGTTCCTACAGTCAGCATGCATGCCCAATAACAATGTATCTAAAATCAAAAACAATTTTCAAGATTTGCACTGTCACATGGGTTCAATAGCTTTAACGTTTCAACTTTTCGCTTCTCTCTTCACGATTCTCTGTCGACCCTCCATCAAAGTAAGGAATAAAATATTGTTATTATGTAAGCATTTAAAACAAATAAAAATGAAAATTGATACCAGTTCTTTTTCAAAGTATGGTTTGTTTTAATCAAATTTAATTATGAACCCATTATTCTTTTAATTTAAGCAAAAGCTGATCACAAAACAGACTTTCAGATAATTTAAGCAAAAGTGATTAATCACAGAGCAAAGTTACAAACTTATTTCCACTTGAAATTCAGAGACTATCCATAACATACAATCACAAACCATCAAAAAACATGCATAATCTTAGTCCTTAAGTCCTTTCCATCAATGGATTTTCACCTCCTTCACATCCTTCTTAGGCTTTTCGGTCCTTGGAATGATAATATTCAACACTCCATCTTTCAGCTCAGCTTTGATATCATCAGCTTTTGCATCATCAGGCAGCACAAGGCTTGTGTTATAGTAGCCATAGCTCCTTGAAGACCAATACTCGTCGTCAGAGCCTTCTTCTTCTTCTTCTTCCTTGTGCTCTCCCTTTATTCTCAAAACTCCATCGTCAATGGTGATCTTCACATCATCTTTGCTGAGCCCCGGTACCTCGTATCGCAACTTGTAGCAGTCGTCTTGCTCTTTCACACGCCCCATGAGTTGTGATGGAGATATGTTAATGTCTTCGAATAGCCTGTTTATGTTTTCGGTTGCTTGCAATAGTGCATTTCCAAGCCCTGAGGGAAAGAATTCTGGGGAGAGTAAACAAAAGGAGTTAGTACCCACTAAAAGGAATTCACTACTATACCTATTCGATGTTCATTATTTATGTTATAAGTGTTACGTTTCAGAAAGAGAGATTACCATAAAGGGAAGGAACGTCATCGCTCCTCCAAAGCCTTCTCTTGCCTCTTCTCCTTGGAAAAAGTCTTGATTTCTTTTCAGTAACAGCAACTTCTTTGCCTTCTCTCTTCTCATCATTAGCAGAAGTTGCCATAAACCTCTTTAAGAACTCATTTCCCCATCTTTGCCTTTGTACACCCCCAATAGTGGTAGCACTTCTGTCGCCAAGATTATGCAGACTTGCCAAGGAAGAAGGAGAAGAAAAAGACACCCTTTGTTGCAAATTCCTCAAAGCCAAACGAGCCAAAGCCATGCTTCAATAACTTGAGTAGTTTCCGAAGGGAAAGTTAAAAGAGAGAGTTTAAGAACACTTGGCCGTTTCCGCTGTTCTAGTGATTTCACTTGTTAATGAAAGAGAGAGGAACGGAAGAGTATTTAAGAGTGATGGTGGATTTCGGTTTGGAGAATTGGAGAAGTCTCTGAAACTTTCTGGGATGAGCTAATCAATAGAAGTTTCTTGGAATTTCTGAAGCATACTAAATATTTCCTTGCTGTTTGCTACCGAAGGGTAGAGTCTTCCAGAGGGAAATGAATCTGATGCATGCCACGTTTCATGCTTTTGGTTACTTTTCATTTGCTTTATGCTGCTATGATAAGCCACTTAGATATCTAGAAGTGCCTTTTCTGTTATCCAATTAGGTCCCTTTTCTGGGCTTGAATCTAGAAGTTGCTAGTTTCACCAATAGATTTCAACATTTTATTAAGATTCAGAAGATTGTAAATGGAAAATTTTATGAGATCCAAGTTTGAATTTCTAAGTTCACAGTGTCTCTCTATACTGGGTTAGAATTTAACATTTTACAGTGGACTTAAATTTAAGTTCATTGTAATTGGAAACTAGAGTAAGAGAGTATACTTATAGAACAAAAAATTAAGAAAAGGAAAAGATATCTGAGATACATCAGGATCAAAACTCAAATCCAAGAGCTGCATTTGCATATGTTGAAGTTTGAATCATAGACATTGTGGGAGCAACCATAGCATTTATCCGTGGATCTAAAACTATCTGAAAATCTTGAAACCGTCTCAAGAAACAACTGGATCAGATAAATATAATGAATTAAGACAGTAGAAGTAACCAGACATACCAATTTCTGTCCTTGTTAGTGATCTTCTAAGCCAGTCATTGCATAAAAAGGCCAACCTTTTGCAATTTACACAATGATTTCTTGCAGCATTTTCTTCAGGTGCTGTATTTTTGTGTTAGTGTGCTTAAAAAATTATGCATATACAAAGAAGAGAGAGAGGGAGAGTGGTGAATCATGGTGATGATTACCCCTCAGCTAGTAAGGGTAATGGACATTCAGATAAAACAGTAATTTAAGAATCTTTGCAGGCCAGGTTGGCCTGAAAAACAAAGGCAGCAATTGTTCCTTTTTAACTTCTGTTTTTTTTCCAATCAGTTTCATGCATACAAGGTCATGTCCAGAAAGGCCTGTAAAATGAAACAAAAATCTGCCAGAGAGTTTCTGGCAAATCATGTTACAACTGATATACATTCCACGCTTACTATGGAAGCAAATTAAATGTCACTACATCTAAGACGGTTTTCAATAGTTGACCAACCTTCGCATGCCTCGTACTTCTGTCAATCATACATTCCCTCTTGTTCCCAAATGTCCACGAGAAAATCTACCATTTCCTAACAGTTTAGAAAGCGACACAAAATCAGCTTAACTATATTATATTGCAAACACAAGCATATGGCAGCAGAAACTTACTGAGAGAGGAATAGGCTGAGGAAATGGCTTGTTGCTCCCGAGCAAACTTTCATACGTCGCATTCCAACTGCAAAGCCAGAATTTTTTAACCATGCAGAGACAATGAGTGCTGACAACATAAGAGAGAAGAATCTCATGAATGATCAATGTTTACCTTAGCAATATTAAGTATATAATCCAGAGATGGCTTGCTTTTATATGATTGACCATTTTGGACTTAACCCACTTCTAAACTTTCTTCTGTTTTTATATTTTTTATTTTCATAGTGTTTAACAACATAGACACAGCAGTCATGATGATAGTTAAGAAAAAAGTATGATGCAATGATAAGAAACGAGAAAATTATCCCTGAAACTTCAGCAACACTTCCAGCCACAATCTTGAATTTACATTATTTCTTGAGAGAGTTACAAAATTACTCATCATGCCAGAAAGAACAATGAACATACTCAAAAGTCAAAGATTAAGTAGCGAAATAATATATAAACAAAAGCAAACGAGCTAAACAATCACAGAACCCTCAACCCACCTCCATTATTTGGGAAAGAAAATGCACTTCCAGAGGAGTTGAAGTTAAGGAGAAGATGGGATTTTTATTGGTTTTCATAAATGTGCCAAGATAGAAAAAGGGATGAGAAGTGTAGTTAGTAGAGGTGAAATTAAGGTGATGGGAATTTCTCAAGCTATTAGTATCTGCAAAAGGAGAGAGCTTTCAAGAAGGCCAACCAAATCTAAAAATTGAAATTAAAATTGCTATCTCACAATGTGGGGGCGTGGTAATGTGGGGGCGTGGTAATCACTTCTTTGATATCATTATTGCTAACCCCTTTCTAGTTGACTTAATCCCATCATGTACCAAACGACATATTTCTTAGAACCCCCACGCAGGTACATGCCCAGATTGATTGGAAAACTTATAAAAATGGCACTCATTTGTCTAGAACTAGGAACCAGCATTTTATGCTAGCATGCAGATTTTTATATTAGGAGCAAAAACACATGTAACCTGATCAGCCAGCATTGCAAATTTGACATCGACAACATGTTGATGGGAGTCAATTGGCAAACAAACAAGTATGCATGAGAGATATTGCATCTAAATGGTCACACGAGACCTGTTTGACGGACCAATTCGGTAAATTCAAGAAACTCACTTTAGTTTGGGTTCCCGAACTTGATGTGCATGTGCTCGGCTCTCAGACCTTCTATTTCCTACCCAACGCTGCCTGGTTTGATTCCAGAGAAGAAGACCTGCAAAACAAGATGTCATTTGAGGTACTGCAAGACAGAATGGTCTTTCTGTATCCAAAAGGACTCCAGTCATGACACAAAAAGGCAATACATATATTAGGTCTTCCAAGGTACACAATCAGCTCAAATATGTGAAATGTGGAATACAATTAAGTCAATACACATCTAAGGAGCAATAAAAACTTGCCATGATTTACAAACTCAGAAGGGGCATTAGCATTTGCAGCACCACCATGTGTATCAAGGATTTGATTGTTTGTGCTAATTGATGAGATGCTTCCCTGTGACTGAGCTGCACTATTGTCCATATCACATGTGCTGGTGGTCCAAAAGTCTTCTGATAAGCTACGTTTCCTTGCTGGATGATCTTGACCTCCTATTTCTTTTGACTTACTTGGAAAGTTATTCACTGTAGGCCTAGTATAGCATCCAAGACAACCACTGCTCTGTTGCAAACGACATAAAATCATATGACTAACGATGCACGCCACAAACTCAACCATCAAAGCCTGAACCTAGTTACTTAAAACAGAGTCAACATTTTTGAGCACTTCTGTTTAAACTCCAAAAAAGGCAGAGTTATGTCAGTTTACCATTGCTTGAAAACCATTCTTATCTACAGTCAAAGAAAATTACAACAGATATATGCAAATGAAAGAAAGAGACCAAGGAGAAAGCAAAAGATAAATTGCATGAACAGATTGTTAGCAGACCAGCCATTAACAATTGGAAACATGTGGGCATGGATAAGGCATCCCAATATTAAAAAAAAAGGTACAAAAGTATAAAAGACAATGAAAAGACAAGTGTCTTAAAGGCATATAGTTGATGAACTGTAGAATGAAGAACCATGAAAAGAAGGAACATAACTTTACACTACTCTATTCAAGGTTTTCTGCTGCCAAACAGTGCCCAAATGCTTCGCACCGTTGTCATTAAAATATGTATTAAATAATTATCCTACTAGTCAGATTCAAGATTAATTTGGCTATATGTATCGTTATTGTCAGGCAACAATGTAAATGTTAGAACAGTTACTTCCTAGTTTAAATTTCCCTATCCATTTAAATAGAATTTAGAATGTTAACATTATTGAAGATCTGCATCATACAGCCAGCTAACCTACTTAAGAAAATGTTTATGCCAAAAGTTGGATTTACAGCAGTATGGAATACACGTGAAAACCATGGACTGGCTTGTTTAAATTTAGCTCGAGGCAGGACAAAGACCACTCAATGACTAGAAAATGCCTCAAAAACACCTAAAAGTGATGGAACACAGAATAACCTCCTAAAAGTGTTGTTTGCCAAAAATGGTCTTCAAACATGTGAAACCAAAATTTTACTAGCCAAATAAAGTCTGCTGGCCAAGTTTCTGATGGTTGGAAGGATATGGACAGCATAACATAGAAGTCTTTCAACATTTAATTAAAATAATTTAATTGACTAATGTCAAATGAAGTAGACCAAATCATCTCTCATTGAAATCTTATCATCACGCACATTTATTAAGTAGGAACTTCCGCTAGAAAGCCCATATTACTATGCCATCTCCATCTGTCTGGACCAAAAAACTTCTTACTGAATTTTCCTCAAATTTGTAACACGTTTTGAAGTCAGCAAAAAGTGTAGCAAAATATTCTCGGCCAACCATGAAAAGGGAAAAAGAAAAAAATGTTTGCCAATTGCAATGATAAGATAGGATTTAGGCATTACATAGTTTCTGCTCAACACACTGAGTCTTAGGTTTAAAATTTGAAATAATTACAGCTGTATTGCTTGTTAAATGAAAATTTTTCAAAGCCATAGGCCAAAAATAAACAGAACACAGCAACTCTACAAATGAATACCATGAGGACATGGTAGGCCTAAAAGTCCATGATCCACACCCATTTGATATAACGAAAAGAATTCACAGTGACTAGAAATATAAGATAATATTTTATTTGACACGCTTGAGCAACTATTTCGATATCACCAAAAAGCATATCAACAATTGTTACAAAGGACTTAATGCACCTGTCAGTGTCAGTATCGTAAGATTTTCAGAACCATAAACTAATGAAATCATTAATATTTACCAACATCTAACAATAATTGTTAAAAATTGGACACAACTAAACTTTTATCTGGGTATCATATAAAAGGATCTTGAAAATGGTTTCAAAGAACTTGATACACACAATGTGTAATAGCAAGGAGCATTATAAAATTTACAAAAACTAATAAAATTATTAATATTCACCAACATCTCGCAATCAACAAAGTCCTAAAACCACCCAACATAACACAATGCTTAACCATATCTACTCTCTATTCCCAGCACAAAGAGCTCCTAGAATGCCAAAATATAAATCAAACCTGCATGCTGAAGGCTAAAGTTAGTTAAAAAAAATCCATCTGCTTTTCTTTTCAAAAATTTCTAAGCGTCCAAACAAGACCAGAAATTTAACATTTCAAATCTCTTCTTTTTCCTATTTTTCAGGCAACTAACACACCACACCGAAACCCACTAAAAATCAACCAAACAAGATTCTAACTCACAAACAACCAAAAGAATACCACAAAACTCAAAAACCCATCAAGCTATTCCTCTTATAATCATAAATCCATAACACAGAACCAGAATACTTACCCCATGCATGCAAAACAAGAACCACTTACAAGCTTCAAAACAGATCTGCAGAAAACACTTCTTCTTGAAAGCAAAACTCAATCAATATCCAATCCCAGGAAAGAAAGATCAGAGAGAACTGAAAAACAAAAACAGAATCATCTAAGAGCAAGAACACCAAACAAAAAAAATATAAACTTTGTAAATAAAATTAAAAAAAAAAAAGCCACCTGTTGTTAATTCCCTCTGTATCTCTTTTCCCAGAAAATTTTTAGATAATCACAAGTTCAGATGGTTTGCCCCGCTCTTCCTCTCTGAACTCTGGGCAATAATTTAGGGCAAAAGAGAAGAGAAGAAGGCTTCAATATAGTGTTGAAAAGGCTATATACATAGTTGAGTTTGGTCCCTTTTTTTTAATATTTCTTTTTTTGAATAATATTTTTTAAGTAATGTTTACTGTATTTTGATTAAAAAATTAAGGCTGCACTAAACACTATATAATAAATACATAAAAATAATTTTTTTTCAAGAACAATAATTATGAATATTAATATTTAGTAAATGATTCTACATGGACATCTATGAAGCAGCCTAACTAGGCTCAACTTGTTTAATCTGTTGACTTGACAGATTGATGTTGTATAATATTCTTTTCATCGAGTTGATTTTTTGTTAAATTCAATTATTTGTAATATGCATTATTATACCTCTTATTTTATTAATTAATAGTCAAAATTGATGAATAAATTAAGGATGATGAAGATTAGATATTGAATTACTATAAATTAGGTGATAATATTTATATATCATTGTGTACAACTCAAGTATAATGATTACATAATTGTTTAATTAAAATTTTTAATTTTTATTGACATCTAGCAAATAACTATTAAAATTGTGTTTGAAAACATTTTTCAAAAATCACAAACAAAAATTTGAAAGTAAAAATACAATTTTCAAATAAGATCAAAATAAAAATAAAGAAAGGCCATTTAATTTCACAATAAAAGCAAAATAGGAAGCAAAGGAGCAAGAAATGGAATTAATAAATTTATAATCAATTCTAAATATAAAAATAAAAATCCATGATTCTTGTCTTTACATTCTTGTAATGGAAATTAATCAAGTGATTAGTATTATACCTTGTAGTGGTTACTTAAAATAATTAATAACAATAAATTTTAACAAATTCATGAACTCACGTGAAAGGTACCTCTAAACTGTAAAAGAGAATTCTTATTTTATCTTTTGTGCACAAATCTTTATTAACTAAACATAACAACAATAAAAGATAGTATAAAAAAATTTACAAACTGAATATTTATATTTGTATTCATATTTTACCCCTAATTCGATAGTTTGAGAGGCAATTAACGTTTTCAAATCATCCCAAATTCAAATAATAGTAAAAGGTCAAGAGTTGATAATTATACATGTGATTTCTCATTTTCATCTAATATACAAATGTGTAGATAGATTTTTCTTTAATATAAATATAAAACTTGATTCGTGCATATATAAATATATGAAGTGAACTACATAAATATTAGTATACAAACTCTTATCAATTTTTCGATATAATATTAATAGTTATATATGTAATATTAAAAAAATAGATATTGGATTAACGAAAAGGAATCCTAAATTGTAGGATACTAAATATATTCTTATTAGTGGCAATTGAAGGAATATGATAAAAATTAAAAGAAACTTGCATTGTCATTTATAACAATTCATTAAAAATTTGACTTTTGATTTGATCTTAAAACATCATTTAACTATATTTTGAAGTAATCTCAACAAAATTTGTCAAAATGATAGTGAAAAATGGGTGGAACTTTTAAATTTTGATTATAATATTTATATTAAAACCTTTACTATCAAAATTATTGTATAATTATACCACGATATGTTTGTAATAATACTATCAAGATTTTTAAGCTGTATGCATGATATTATATTTATAAACATATAATATTATACTAATAAATTTAACATTAGATATATGATGTTTATCTCATTATCATAATTTTTTTTCATTACTTATCATTTGTGTATAAAAAAATTATTTTTATAATAAATATAAAAATTTATTCATATATATATATATATATATATGTATAGAGAGAGAGAGAGAGAGAGAGAGAGAGAGAGAGAGAGAGAGGTGGAAAGTTTTGTCTCGCTTAGAAAGGAAAAAATCAGTGGTTCAACCAGAAAACCCATGATTAAACCATATACCAAAGCCCATCAACTCCCTCAATAACACTGTTGGGCCTCACCTAATTCTCTAAGACCAAATAATATATTTATAATATATTCACAAATACAACTCGGAACTCAAAATTAATAAGATAAAGTTGATGCTTTTGCAAAGAAAAAGAAAAATAATTTTGTGGAATCAAAATGCAAGGTTGAATGCATATATACAATTTATACTTAATGGGCGCCGACTTGGGATAATATTATTTTGTTCCATGATTCAAAAAGAAAAAAAAAATAAAACAAACAAAAGGATTCCACCGAAAAGAAAAAACATGATTAATTATTAAATTATAAAAAAAATATCAATGTAGAGTATCGAATACCATGGGAATGAAATATAACAATTATATTATACTAATTTTATCTTTTATATTATTTATATTTATTATTGTAAGTTTTACGCTGAATATAATATAGTACGACTTAAAACCAGTATGCGAATTAATATGGTCAATTATATTCTGAAATTGACCATATAGATTATAATAAGACTCAAAAATTCTATTTATACTATGATATAAAATATAAAATACAAACTTTATGTTACAATATGATTAACATGGGCTACCTAATATAGGCCGAAGTTGACCATATAAAGTCCTAGGGGTCAAATAATGAATACTATTCATAATCTTTGCTTATTTGCTCCACGCTTTCACACCAACCACCTGTCCTGTAGTTGATTAAACTAGGAAATTCTTTACAGCCACGAATGCTAAAATATCTCTTCTATAAAGTTATCCCATCAAACAAGTAAATGAATTTTTTTTTTTAAAAAAAAAAAAAAGAGAGAGAGAGAAATGTATGTGTTGTGTATGTTGTAGCTGGTTGGTCAAAAGAATTAGGCCATGTTTGTTGAATCAATAATGGAAAAGGGTTGATGAAGATGAAACTCTTTTGCTTTGTCTATTGTTTTCAAAAGAAATATATAGCAAGTTGCAAAGGATTTTGTAAATGGGAAATGGGCTCCATTTTGTTTGGTTGGTTTTCATTATCCAAATTTGAGAATATTGATTCATCATATATCCTTTCAAAGCATTTGTGGGTTGAATTGATTGAAGTTCTATGAGCATCTAACTCATTTAGATATAAAGAAAATACAAAGTTGTTATTTACATGGCTTACTTTTATAAAGAAGAATGAATATAGTTATCTCCAAACCTCACCCTTTTTTATTTATTTAGCAAATAAATAGACATACATATGATTTCTTTCTTATAGACATTCACATTACTTCAAATTTGAATTCTAAAAGATACAAATATTTGCATCAAGTTATATTTGAAATAGGATCATTACATGTTTTCGACAATAACACATTGTGTTATGAAGAAAATTGAAGATGTAGATGAAAGTAGATGTCACTGTGTTCAGATTTATTAAAATAAAAAAGTTGGAAATTGCGTGGAAGTTTCTCCAGTTATGACTTGTCAACATTTACAAAGAGAAAATTGGAACTGAAGTTGAACAATTCAACGATCATATTTAACAGAATTTGCCCAATATTTTTCATTAAAAAATAATAATAATAATAATAATTGGGCAAAGTTGGACTCTACAATTTACAAGCTTAAATATTTATATATATTTACATACAATATTTGAAGCTAATTAAATTTATATACTATGATCATCGATCAATATGAACATTGCATTCTGTGAACTCTGTCTCTCAGAATTCCGTTGTACAAAGCTGCCCGATTTGCTGGGATTCCTGGAATTTCATTTCTGCAAATTCTGTCTACTGTATTTGTAAATTTCTTGTTCATTAAATTCCTGTATTCCTTTCCATTTCCTGCTGTATCCTTCACATTCTCTGCAAAATGCACTCTCTTCTTCTGCTTCTTCCTCTGCCTCTTCTTTTCCTCTACACACATACCCAGAATGACAAAAAAAAAAAAAGAAACATACTCAGAAAATGAAGCGAGAAAGTTGACAAAATTTTCCTGGAAAATATAGAAGATAGTAAATTTGAATTACCTGAGTACAAACAAGAACGCAGAGTTTTCTCTTGTGGCACCGGGGAATCATGATTCTGAGGGGAAGAATCAGTTTTTGGCTTGGAGAAAGCAAGGAAGAGAAAAGTGCTTGAGACAACCATGGCGGTGGCTAAGACAACAGCTTGAGAGTTAATAATAGAAGACATATTGAATATATTTGCAGAGAAAAAAGCTTTGAACAAAAGCGCTTTTCTTGTTTGTATGAGAAGATCACTGGTTTCTAATTTATATGTAGTGATGTAGTGATTATAAAATAGACGTGGGAATCTAGATTTCTCGGTTCCGTTGGGTTAGAGAAGAGAAAAGGAAAGGCTGTGTTTCGTTCTGGTTTTTTGTTTCTGGGTTGGTGGTTGTTGTGCACCGCACGGAAAAGCTAAAAGCCGAAGGTGGGAAAAGCGCTTTTGGGTGAGTCACTGGTCAAACAGTAGTTGAGTTCTAGATAATGTGACTTTGGTCAAACTCGAAGGGAAAAAGAGAGTTGATTGTATGTGGAAATTTGTGAGAATTTATGGACTCATGAACCAATCTTTGTTTTTTTTTTTTTTTTTTGGCTTTTGGAAAAAGTTGATTTCTTTGTTTAAAAGTGCTTTATATATATATATATATATATATATATTCAAGCCATTTTGTAAAATTAAAAGGGGAAGAGGGGTGAGATAATACAAATTGAACAAGTCTAAATAGTAAATACAGATCGAAAATTTCTAAAACTATGTTTCTAATTTTGAATAATAAAATTTAATTTTAATATATATCGATTTTGAGATTTAATTAATCCTAATAATTATGATAGCTAGAAAATAATTTTTAATATATGATATGATTTTACATCGTCATATTAAAACGTGTCATTGCCGCAATAAAATTTAATTAAATTTCTATTAATATATTAAATATTTTTTAAGTTTTAACATTTAATTTTATAAAATTACATCTTGGAATACAAAGTAAAAACAGAAAAAGAAAGAAAAGTTGGATACTCTCTATCCATTGAAAATAAATGATTTAAACCAAAAAAGGCAATAACGGGAAAGGTCAGTTGTGAGTTGGAAAGATCTGAGTGGTCCATCAGAATATCGAAAAAGGAAACACTCACACTGGATAGGATCTTATCGTCAAATCATCTTCATCACACGTGGCTGGAGACGAGTTTCTGGGACCCACAAAGATGCAAATGGTCGGTTGACACATGTCGGAGCAATCAAGTAGAACTGGTATTACGTGATTTTGATGCTATCTACACGTGTCCTACATAGAACCCCACCTTGGGCGACCTGGCAGGCTACTTGTGTAGCCCATGTTAGCCACGTGAGTTATACACGTGTGAGTTCATGGCCTTTTATATTCTCTATCTTCATATGGTTCACGTTTTTCAATTGAATAAAACCAACTTTATTATGATTTTTATGTTCAAGCTAAAAATTGACATTTTGAAAGTTTCAAATTAGATTTTGTGATTGCTTTTATTTAGTAGATGGAAAAGAAAACACGTTCTTCATTTTAATAAATTTCAAAAAATTTATTTTTTTAACGCGTCTTATAAATATTAAAAAGTTATCAGAATTTTTTTATATAAAATATATTTTTTAATTTAAAACTTTATAAAAATATAAAACAATTCGCTCTATGCTATAATATAACTCAAATAAAGGCAATATTTCGTTAAATTATTAGTTAGGAATGTAATGATTAGGAAAAAAAACTAAAATATTTTCAAACAATTTTGATAACAAATTTAAACAAATACTTTTTTATAATATTAGTGGTCATAATTATGATATAATGTATTATATATATAAAATAAATAAATTAATAGATAACAATACTCGTATTATAATAAATGAAATTATCATATCTTTAATAATTTTTAAAAAAAGTTTAATTATTTTTTTATAAAAGTAATCCTTCTAATTATAAATAAAGATTTCTTAAAAAATGAGTAGAGATAAATTTTATTTTAATTAGGTGCAAATTTTTACAAACGAATTTAGAATAAATCCTATCAAAAGTTTCGATAAATTCTTTAATATAATATCAAACGAAAAAATTATTATTTCTTAATAAGTGAGAATTAAAAAAAAAAAAATCAAAGCCGCGTAAAAGGAGTACAAAATTACAATGCCGAACCGAAAACAAAGCCTAAGTGAGTAACCTCTGGACAACTTGGACCGGTCAAACATGAATGGGATCCCAAACTCTAGCATAAAGAAATGGAAAAGTCTCAATACGACTGACTTGAGCTCTGTGATTGCATTTGCAAGTGCAACCTCACCTTTGACCGGGTAAGATACTAAGATTTATAAACAGTCTGATTGGATAAGGCCACAGAGGCTACAAAATTTTTTAAGTAAAATAGATTTGTTATATGCTATATAATGACAGACATTAAAGCTATAATCATTCTCAAAAATGCTAATTAATCATAGATTTGAGATTTAATCAGCTATTAATATAAGAATTAACAAAAGCACAATTAAGGACATGGTAGAACATAACGGACCCAATTAACACAAACTCACAAGTTTTACACCAGTCATTGTCAAAATCACACAACTTCACATCTCCCTGTAAAAACTTGATATGAACGCCAGCCTCGCAGAAAAAACGACACAATATCTGCAGGTTTTTAATACATGATTTATTGCCATCCTACCAAAACCAGTAGTTTGAAACTAGGACAAAGTAAGATAGTTCATTATTTAAGAACCAAATGGGGAATCAGATTAAGTTGTAAGGATTGGGGGCATGTAATCTGATTTTGCACCGAGAACACGAGCCTTGGTGTCGGGGAAGAACTCTGATCCTGGCAGCTCCGTGACATCTCCTTCACTGTCAACAGCAATGGGGTAGCGGAGCAAATGACCTGGCAAGTCATGCTCAAGTGTCTCATTGGAGTACAGGTCCCAATACCTGTCAGCAATCTCGTTGACCTTCTGAATACATTCAGGGCTTTCTGGCTCAAGGAAGGTATCATCAAGCATGCCCATATGCTCGTACCACAGTGCCATTCGGAAGCCATGGATCTGGCCACGTGCAGGCACCCTGGTAGACAGATGATATGGTTGGAAGCCTCCCATGGCTATCTCAGAGTCCCTGGCACCATCCATGGATCGCTGGTTGATGTTGGCAGATCCAATAATAATGTATTCGTCATCAACTGCAAAAGGCAAGAGTTGTTAAACATATGTGATAAAAATATAGGAATAAGGCAAGAGAGCAACATCTTTTGCATTAAAAAGACTCATTTTGAAAGTGTAAACAGACAGGAAAAAAAGTGAAACTCCATATTTATCAATCAGCTAGTTTAGAAAAGAAAAATGATCAAAAGACTAAACCATGTCTAATAAAGACTTACCAATCATCATCTTGGTATGAACATAGATCATGAAACGTCGATTTTCCTGAGCTCTAATGTAGTCTGAGTCAGGTTCTGGAACTTCTGAAGGTGCATATTCTCCACTCCTCTTCACCTCCCGGTTCCCAAGGCAGAAGAATGTCAAATAGTTCCGAGGATCATCCTCAATACCTTTAGCATTGAGAGCCTGAACAACGTCCTTATACATCATGTCCATTGTCCTTCTCTGCCAATCTAAGATTGCCTGAACTGAAGCAGACTCTGGGATCCCCTCGGGCCACATTGGGACAACAACATAGACAGTGAATCTCTCCCCAGCCTCAATTTTACTAACAATCTTAAGTGAGAGCTCCTTTGGAATTAGATGCAAAGCATTAATATCCTCTGGCTTGATGTCATCGGCTCTCCAAGCAAATGAGCTTCCAAGAAAATACTGATTTTCAATGTAGATAAAATTTTTTGCACGGCGAATAGCATGAATATAAGCATCCTGAATGCTGCGATCAATGATATTGTCCTTTCCACTGATAAGCCCAGCTCTGGCTGCATCTTCAGGTGTCTCTGGGAAGCCAAAAGCAGCCCCACCATCAATGGATCTGAACAACTGCACATTCCAAGTATCATGATCCTCTGGGAACATAACCGGAGATGGAGGAATCATGATGTCTCCAAGTTCTCTCAGATGCACAAGCAAATCCTTCCCACCCTGCTTTTTCCATCTCTGCTCAAAATTATATAAGACATCCCAAGCAATGGGACCCTCAAGGCGGGAGTGAATGTCATGCCAAGGTTCCCTTGGACCACCTTTTGTAATTGCAGCACCAGTGAAGTTTGGCTGATGGAAATCATCATGGTGTGCCGTGTCTAATGTCCTGAAAAGAGAATGGAAAGGAGTATCATATCTTCCATCACAAAGATCAATACCTCCAACAAAACTCACAATTCTCCTCCTTTCTGTGTCCCCATTGGGCATTGCACCATCCACAACCACAATCTTCTGGTGATGAGTGAACATGGTGGAGATTTGCATATCCTGAATAATGCTACCACCATCATCAGGATTACGGGGGCATAAGACACAGTTCACATCAGTGCCATTGAAGTACTTTGCAGTTTCTTCATCATGAGTGGCCATCAGGCCATCCTTCTTAAGTAAACCAACAGAGGTTCTATCATCCCAAACAAGCATACAAACCCGAACACCTTCACTTGCCTTCTTCTTAAGCAGCTCTCCAAGCGTGATGTCTCCTCCAGGCTTTGGCCTCCTTGAGTCTCTTACCAAGGTAATTTCAGTATACACAGACCAGCCAGTGATGTAAATTAAATGTTTGGCATTGGTCATTGCATCAAAAATATCTTCCCAACATCTGTGGGGCTCATAATACTTGCCTCCAGCAAGAGGAATTTTAGGAATAAAGTTATCTGGGACATGAGCATCTTGGTACAAAGAAACCTTACATCCTTTTCTCAATGAGAAAAATGTAAATGGTACCCCAGGATATTTAGCACTTCTAATGCCCCGACCCCAGTTTTGGTCTTTAGTTACGTCAAAGTATTGAAGCTTCACATGAATCTTCGAGCCTGAATCTAAGGGGTTTTTATCTTCATCTAAGATCTCAATCCATTTATCAACTTCTTCCCCGCCTAAAACTTCTTCTACAGGTACATAAGCCCTCCCAATTAAACTTGCTCCAATAGGATTATCATCCTTGACAGTGAAAATGACATTTGAAGCCATATGGGCACAGTATATGTGAAAAGACTCATACCACCTAGGATTGGAAGCCTCATTTTCCAAGATTCTGGTCCTCCCAACTCTAGCCTTTTCTAGATCAATAGTTGCATAGATCCTGCTAACTCCTTTGCCAAGACCAATCAGCTAGAAAAAGAGTTATCAATTAGAACTGAAGCCAAGTGAATAAGATTATGACAATTAAGAAAATGAACAAAAAATGGCATAATTAAGAAAAATCAAGCCCAAAATGAACAATAAATTCTAGCCCATGATGGGTGACAAATTCTAGATTAAGTTGGGATGAGAAAACCCACAATCCTGCAAGAAGTTCAAGTCAACATTGAGGCTAGAAATTCAATTCAGAAACATTCTGCTTGAAAAATGGAGATGTATCTTCAGTTCACAGTTAAAAACAAAAAGGAATATACAGAATCAATTGTGTACAACTATTTCATCTGGTATGACCTACAGATTGTGCAAATAGTCTTGAGAACAATTGAAACAAAGTATTCTATGGCAATGTGCAAATTTTTTCACAACCATTGCAATAGAAGAGAACAAAGAAAATAACACAAAGTCCATTTTTGAGAACATTCCAATAGGGAAAAACTCAACCTAGTTAATTATATAAGGATAAACTGGAGGTTTCATAGCTCGACAGATGTCCAAGAAAAAGGCAATAAATCGCAGAAAATCCAATGGAAAAGATTAAAAAACCAGCCACATACTGTTTCTAACAAGCTAAAGCAGTAAATGCTCTTCAATATCAACCCACTTATTGTCAGAATACTAAGTTTCATGAAGGAGAAAAGTTAGTGAAGTGCAAAATCCAGCCACCACACTCAGACACAAGAAAAGAAATCCAGTTTCCGTGTTTAAAATAATTGACCTGGAGTTCATATTGATATTTAAACAGTAATCAAAGCAAATAGTCTAGATTCAAACTGTCCTAACGTGGGAGTGATCAGTTTCAAAGAAACAGGCAGAAAGAGTTACCAGACACAATGGAATTTAAGCACAGATCAAATTGGGTGAGAAATGTGAGATGTACCAATCTCAAAGCACATATATTCAGATAGTGGAAATGATATCAACTATTCACAGTGATTATTTTCCAAAAAGAAAGATAGCAGATAAAATTCAAACAAGCTTTTATCTTGATTTGAACTAGAATTAACAAGTAAATCCATCCAATACAAACACTTTTCTGAATTTAACTTAAAGGCAGTGCAGACACAATAAGTTCAATCGATACTTAGAGCTGAATAATGGGATTCAGTTATAATGACCAATTAGAGATACTATATTATATTTACATACAAATTTTTACAATTGCAGAGTTTACAAGCAATCAGAAGTACGATATCACTTCACCGGCTTCATATAGTTCACTCAAAATTTTTATTTTTTCCAGTTGATCAGTACACACAAAAAAGAATTCCCCCATCGGTCAAGTTATGTTAATTCGAGAAATAATTATAAAAAATCAAGATGCAAATAAAAGAAACAAAAAAGTACTCAGATCACCACAAAAATTCGATATCGATCAATCAAAAAGAAAAGAGAAAAAGAGAAATTATAAGATCAAATGAAATACCTTACGGAAAAAGCCGCGTCCACCACCACCACCGGAATCAAGCTGATCCACTTCATAGATCGTAACATGTAAAGTACCGTGCAGCAAAAACTGCGCCATTTTTCACCTGTAAAATCACAAAATACAAAATTCAATATTAACAAAATAACAAATAACTGTTTTTTCGCTTATTTTCCAAAATGGGTAAATCAAATCACACTTCTAAAAAACCTTAAAATTCCGAAAAAAAAAAAAAGCCAGATGATGAAACTCAACTAGATGATAATTACACAAAATACAAGTCTCAGATGTGAAAAAACAGAGATAACAAATTGAATATATGAAAAACGAGAAGGTAAAAGGAACTAACTTGGAGTGAAGGAGATATTGGAAAATCTATATAGTCCGAGAGAGGAAGAATTCAGGATCTGATCGGAGCTTTTGTAGGGAATATATAGCGAGAATATGAAGCTCACTAAAGTGAAACGTGAGTATGATAGGGGAAGCAAGATCTTCAGAGCTCCTCTGTGGAGCCAATCAATGTGTACTAAATTCATATTTATTCTTTTTCCATGGAACTTTGTTTAATTATTTCATGGCCCTGCACTTTTTTTTACATTTTGTCATTAATTTTTCAATTTTTTCAAATTAGTCCATTTTGAGTCTTTGACAACAATATTAATTAAGATTGAAAAAAATTCATGATATGAGAATATGAGATAACATAGAATCACAAGTAATTTGGATAAAGTTTACATATAAAAGTTGATAAATATAATGTTATTTTTTAAAGAAGAAGAATAAATAATTTTTTAACTTTACATAATTTTTTTATGTGATATACTATTAAATTTAAACAGTTTTTAATTGGAAAAAATTATGTCTCATATGTATATTAATTATATAATATTAATTATATATGTAAGATTTGATTTTAGTTATTAAAAATTACTAAATTTGATAGTTTACAAATAATATAAAATTGTGTAAAATTAAAAAATTGTTGATCTATTTTATTTTTAGAACCATTATTTAAATTTTATTTTATTTTATCAAGCTTCGAGTGAGAGTAGAAATGCAGTCGAGGTTTGAGCAGCTCCAAGTTTTTAAAATTTTGGATAAATATAATCTTTTAAATTTTTAATTTTATTTTATTGGAGTGAAAAACATATTTATATAAAAGGATGAGTATCGTGGATTAAAGTGTAGTTTTTTGACTATGAAGGGCCATAGTGAAAAATGTATAAACGTATAGGGACTTGACGAAAAAGTAAGTAATCTTGAAAAGGGTATTATTAATCTATTATTTCACATGGGGGAGGCACATCACAGATCCCAAAGTATTATCTTCTAATTAATTTGGTTTAATTAATACCGTGTAATCTAATTTAATTATATGTTAAGAATTTTGTTGAGGACGTTCTTTTTTATGAGAGAGAGAAAAATGGAATATAAATTTAAATATTTTAATTTTAATTGTTATATTTACGTAAAAATATAGAATATTCTCGTGAAAAATTTACCCATAAGATGTGAAAGAGTCTTTTACTTTAAGACCATACCAAAATTTACCCAAAAAAACAAACGTCAAAAGAATCATACATTTTAGCCTTCATAGGTTGTCTTTTAACACTCTGCGACCGACTCGTTAACTATATATATATTTATATATTAAAGTGAATGATATTGTAATGTAATAATAATTCTTTGAAGAGGTAATTTTATTAATTAAAAAAAAGTACAAAAATTATAACCCGAAAGGCATAAGAGAAATAACTCAATTAGAAGTAAAATGCTAAAAAAAGTCATAAAAAAATTTAATAAAAAAAGTAATATGATATTATGATGTTAAACTCTTTTATTATTGATTTTATAAAATTTATCTCATATGCAATCGTATTATATATATTATGAATAATGTTTTTCATAAAATTATTTTTTATTTAAATTATTACAATAAAAATATTTAAATATATTTATTTGATGAAAGTGGGTTGTTGAAATATTTTAGGAAACATTGACACCAAATCTTGTATGAAAATATTTATAAAAGCACTTTATATAGAAAAAAAAATAAATAAATTCTAAGACAAAATCTCTTTACATTATGATAGTAATATCAATTCCTACTGCTAAAAGGAGGGATGTAACAAGTCAATAGGGGAGAGAAAAAAAAATAAAATTATTCCTTTTTGTTTTTATTTTTTACCATAATTTTGCATTCAAAATAGAAAGAATATCAATATTTGATGGTCCTTTTCTCTTACATTCTTTTTTGGAATTTGAGGTTATTTAGTCAAATAATTTTTTTTTCTTTTGCATCCCTTTTTTAATTTTAGTGTATGTTAATTTAATGCTTTTATAATTTATAATTATATTAATTAATAATTAACTCTTAATTGAGCAACATTATAACTCCTCAATAATTTCCCTTCTCGTATTACGTGTCATTATTTTTTAATTTAAAAAGATTGATGATAACAACACGTGAATTTAATTTACTAATAATTTATTAAAAATTAAATTTCATCATAATAAAAAAGTTTAAAAGTGAAAAAAGATATTTCAATGCCAATCCAATGATGTTTAGGTATGTTAAAGTTTGTCTCAAGAATATAATAATTTAATTCAAAAGATTTAGATGATTAAAGTTTAGGGAAGTCTTATCAAAAAATTATTATATACTTTGTTATACACATATTTTCGTAATAATATGTAAAATTGAGTAATAATTCATTTCCCTTTTTTTTTTTTTGGTTATGATGCTATCTATAAATATAAATCTTTAGGGGTGATTTGAGATTTTCGAAACTGATGGGGCAAATTGAAATTAACCCGAAAATCCCAAAACTCTTAACGCATAAAGTGAGTAATTAATTACATGATAATGTAGACGATGGTATGGAGTGACACGTGTTAATGAATCCTTAAAAAACATTGGATCCTGTATTATATCATTATTAATGAGTGATTTTGACAATTACCCTTAAAAATGAAGGTAAAGACAAATATTCCCACATTTCAAGATAAATAAAAAAAACCTCCTTAAAATCTAGCCAAAAGACATATATTTCTAGGATTATTATATAGTCAATTAATTTTATGTAAAATGGTTATTGTACTTTGAGAAAATTAAGCAAAATATCCTAAATTCGTACTTTTACTTATTTAAAATATATAAATAGATTATTTTATTTCTATTATTATTACATAATAAGTAATATAATTTTTTAACTTTAAAATAATATAATGATGATTATATTCTTAATTTATTTTTTTTAAGAAGTATATTTTTTTATTTTTTATAATTTTATTGTAAATTATCATTTTTAGATAATTTTATTCTTAATATATTGATTTATTGTACATAAACTATTAAATCAATTGCAAATAATATGAATATAAGAAAAAAAAATTATGTTTTATTCACATGAAAATTCAACATTACAAATTTATATAAATTGAGATAATTTTATTCTTAAAATATTAATGTATTATACATAAATTGTTAAATAAATTACAAATAATATTAATTTAAAAAAATTATGATTCATTCATATAAATATTCAACTCTATTTGTAATATATTTAATGATTTATATACAATAAATTAATATAATAAAAATAAAAATTGTTCAATGTACAAAAAATTAATACATTAGAGATAAAATTGTATAAAAACTAATAAATTAGGATAAAATTTAAAAAAATAAAGAATATAATTGTTATTATACTATTCTAAAGTTAAAAAATTATATTAGTCATTATATGTTAATAATAAAGATAAGATGATCTATTTATATGTATTTTAAATAAATAAAAGCACAATAGTTATTTTGTATAAAATAATTACTTGTATAGTAACTGTAAGGAGAAATGTGTCTTTTACTTAAACTTCAGGGAAGTTTTTGTTTATCTTCGAGCAAGAAGGAAGAATTTGTCCTTCACTTGTTTTACAGGGAGGTAATTGCCAATATCCCTTAAGTGCGTGGGTCCTAATATTATTTGATTGTTGCACTTTGCGTTCACACCCGCCAGTCCCTGTGATCCCATTGATTTTGATTGACACTTCGATGTTAAAGCTTGATGTCAAGCTTCAACTAAATGTCAATTTTGCCCCTTCGATAATTTCAATTTTCTTCCAGAAGAAATTGAATTTCAGAAAAAATAAAAAATAGTTTACGGTTATAAAATCTCTTTATATTATGATAGGAATATCAATCCCTAATACTAAAGCAGGGATGTAACAAGTCAATACAATGAAAATAAATCATTCCTTTTTGTTTTTGTTTTTTACCATAATTTTGCACTCAAAATAGAAAGAAAATCAACATTTTGATGGTCTTTTTCTCTTATATTCCTTTTTGAATTTTGAGGTTATCTAGTCAAATAAATTTTTTGTTTCTCTTTTGAGATCCCTTTTTGAATTTTAGGGTATGTTAATTTAATTTTTTTATAATTTTAAAAATTATAACTCAATAATTTCCCTACTCATATTACATGTCATTTTTTTAAAATTTAAAATGATTGATGATTGCAACACGTGAATTTAAGTTACTAATAATTGATTAGAAATTAAATCTCATTGTGACAAAAAAATTTTAAAAGTGAAAAAAGACATCCACAATGTCAATTCAATGATGCCTAGACATGTTAAAGTTTGTCTAAAGAATAAAATAATTTCATTTAAAAGATTTAAATGATTAAGGTTTAGTGAAGTCTTATAGAAAAATTATTGCATATTTTATTATACCCGTATTTTCGTAATAATATGTAAAATTGAATAATAATTCACTTCCTTTTCTTTTTTTTGTTTTCTATAAATATAAATCTTTAGGGGTGCTTTGAGATTTTTAAAAATTGATGGGGCAAATTGAAATTAATCCAAAAATCCGAAAACTCTTAAGACGTAAAGTGAGTTATTACTTGATAATTTAGAGTGACGCGTGTCAACGAATTTCTTCGAGATATATTGTTGTTATTAATATTATTAATAAAGTTTGTGGGTCCTAATATTGCTTGATTGTCGCACACTGCGTTCACACCCACCAGTCCCGGTGATCCCATTGATTTTGATCGATACTTCAATGTTCGAGCTTGATGTCAAGCTTCAACTAAAGGTCAATTTTGCCCCTTCCAGAATTTCAATTTTCTTCCAGAAGAAATTGAATTTCAGAAAAAATAAAAAGATACTTTTACGGTTATAAATTCACACGCTCATCACGCATTAAAGACACGAATTACACTCGATAATGATCCGAAAAATGGAACGAATCAGCGCTACAATGAATCAATCAAGGTTTGACTAAGCAGCAGGTGGGCCAGACCGTTCTATCTGCGTGGCAGAACAAGAGGCTGCCGACAGGAAGTGGTGAGCACTGATTGTTGATGAGACGGTGGAGATGAGAGAAGCGGTCACAATCAAGTCTCGTTGAGATATAAGTATGGGGATAAGGATGGCCCACACACTGTGAAGTTTCTGTATAATGACATAACAGGTTCTGTTCCTCTCGCATACCCAACTCCATTAATTGTTTGCAAAATCACACGTTTACTTTTGACACGCTCTGTTAGGTGGGCTGGACAACTAGCTGGGCCTAGAATTTCCTCTCCTAGGAAATAATGTTTCCCAACAGGCTTTTTTTTCCCCCAAAATTAAATTACTAAAATTTTTTAAAATATATATTTTTTTTATAATATTATAATCATTAATATGATTGGCAATTTTCCAAGAAAAATAAAAATATTAGTGAAAATTATTGGAAGGATGATAGGTTTTGTTTTGGAGTGCCTAAAGTTTGATTTTAGGGCAAAAGTCAATGCAACTAGAGCTTAGCTTCTAGACAAACGTGCAGTTTGAACAGAGTGTTTTGTTCAAAGGCTAACGAGTTCAACTATAAAGTACAAAACGTCCGGCGCCGAGCCCGTTTTGTCAAAGGGTAAAGTCTGCCTAGGCTAATGCCGGTCCAGAACCTAGCTGGCCTGCCTAATAATTGAAAAGAGTAGTTGACTTACCCTACAACTCAACAACTATTTCTATTTCTATGTTTATATATAAAATAGTCAAGTGGAACGCGTATTTTTATGAATATTTGTCTAAAATAAAAATATAATAAAATGTAACCTTCTGTACAAAAACAGATATAACTATTCTTTAAGATATTTTTATCCTGACTACTTTACTATGTGCGTTTTTAAATATTGACACAACATCCATTAAAAAGTAATACTATAATACTGATTGTATAATATAACACTTACCACTATACTACTTATACATTTAGCTACATTTAGAATTATTTTTATTATTTTTACTATTTTTACTTTTCAATTTTTTTATATCATATTAATAAACAATTTACCTTAAGGTCGTCCTATGAGAATGACTCTAAATATTTTATTGCATAATATATTAAAAATATTAAGTGTTTATTAGGTTCGTCTTTTTATTAATTAAAAAAGTTTTTATAATGATAACAATTTTTTTAAATTATTAGATATCATTTTATTAACATTGGAGGTGAATTTTTTAAAATTTAAAATTTATTTATCATTTACTTGAAAAAAGTTTAAAATTTAGAATTTTAATCGTATAACTTTTTGAATTTTTTTAAAATATAAAATTATATAAAATACTTTTAATTTATTTTAAAATTTTACTTTATTTCTTTAAAATAGAATATTAATAATTTATTTGTTAAAGTAATTATTAAAATTTTATAAAAAAATTATTTATAACAATAAAATAATTAATAAATTTTTGTTAAAAATTTTATTTAAAAAAACTCTACTGATAAAATATTTACTCACAAAAATTTTACTTAAAAAATTATATTAAACAAATCTTAAACCATCTTACTTAATTCTTCTTTACAATAAGTGGAAGAAGAATCAATATCTTAACTTTTTTACTTTAAATTAGGCAAGCTAATTAAATTGGTGGGGGGTAACAGTATCACATTGAAGTTACCAGTAAAAATTTTGAATGTTACAATTTTTGTATCAATAAAATTTATTCTGTACATTTATTATTCTCAAATTCAACTCAACTCCAAATCACACCATTCAAATATTAAAAAAAAAAAAGAAAAAAAAGAAAATCATACCATACAAAAACCCACATCCATCATGGGGGAGACATGGAATATAAATGTTGAATCTTCTCCATTACCCAGCCAAAAGGAACCCAGACAAATATTTAACATTCCAGCCTTAATTAATTACAACATATTTTTAGCATAAAAAATTTATCTAAAATACAAATTAACCCATGTTTAACTTAATCAAAAACTTATAATTCCTTACTTTTCCCTTTTCAATTAATATCAAAATTATAATCAATTAATTATATATATATATATGTTAATTTATATAGGACAGTCCAAGCTGTTATGCAATGTATACTTACACTTTTGCATTCAAACTACCACGTGATTTGGCCCCGCGAATCAAACATTATACTACTTATATCTGTCCAAATAATGTATGTATTTTTTTTTTTCGCTAATTTAATTTTGTGCTATGGATCTTGGATTAATTAATATTGATTTGCATAAATTTGTATTAGAGAGAAACCTTTATATATCTACAACCATTTAATAATATTAAATCAGTATTAAGATTGTAAAAAATTATCTCAAATTTTTTATCCTAATTGAAGTGATCAACATTCAATGATAACATAGTAAGTCCGGGTAATAAATTAATTTGAAAATTGTAAAATTCATCATCTAATTAATTTTGTCACTTTGCAAAGGTAAAATTTAAGATTGAGGAGCATAATATTATTGATTATATAATATCTTATTTCTATTAATTCATAATAACTATCGAAAAATCTTATTATTGGCCAGCATTATTGTCAACATTGTGAAACATTTCCACCATATTTATAGTGTAGGTGAATACTCAAATTTGAGGTAAATATTTCACTATATGTGTATACATGTTTGAGATATAGTATAATTGTAATATTTAAATTTTAAGTAAAAATTTAATGTATGCATCAATAGATTATATTGTAATATTCAAAAACAAAAAATTTGAAAGTAACAACAAAACTATGTCAAACGATCCTTACCTAGCTTCAATGAAGATATAATAAAGTTGTGGGTCCAAAAGCAATACATACATGCATGCATGCATACATACATACATACATACATGTACATGCATATACATTCACATTTTCAGCATTCTTATATATTGCTTTCAATCGTGGCACTATCATATTCTATCTGATTATTGCACTGGACCAGTAGCACTACTCGTGTGAGTAATGGCAATTGAAATCAAGCTATTGTTAATTGCAAGCAGTACGTACCATACACTAGGTCACCTTCAAGTCTTTCATCTCATTACACTCATTTATTATACAAAAAAGTTCAATTAAAATTCTTAACTACCAAAATTTTAATATCCATGAGATTCAAAAAGATTTTCTTTTTTCATTACTCATAGCATGTAATACTGTTTGTCTCTGAGGGTATAGTTTTAATAGTTTAGGATATGATTGATTCTTTAATTATATATTTTGAAATTGAGTAATAATAAAAAATAAGAGTTTGATTTTTTTTTGTTAAAAGATAAATGATAACTATACATTTACTATATTTTAAAACGCGAGAAGTTGCAATTCATCACAATTGCTTTAGAATTTAGCATATGCTATTGCAAGAAATTGCCATTTTAGTGGGCAATACAGACTTCTTTCGAAGAAGAAAGCATGTCTATCACCCTTCATGAAATTAACATTCACTGCAGAAACCCTAGTTGATAACACAAGTCCCAACACAAAATTTATGACTCGCACATGCATGCAAATTGTTTTTTTTTTTTTTTTTTTTAAATTTAAAAATATTTTGTTATACGAATATTTATCTAATAAAATTATATGATTTCATATAAAAATTGTCCGTATAATAGCATTTTAATGAACAAACAAAAACGTATAGTGATTCTATTATAGACTTCTTTTGAAAAGTAACAAAAGAGGTATACATTATTGTGGATTAATATCATCGACGTACAAAGAATTGGCTAGGGAGTCATAAATCTCTGTAAAAATGAAATACGTCCTACCATTTTCTTCCTTGTACTTTAGTGCAAAAGGTGAAATAAGGTACACAGGAAAAAAGCCATAGGCAAACTAGCTAGGTATCAATTTTGTGTCAATAATGGAATATAAAAAGCTAGCAGAGTTGAAAAGCAGTCGACCCCATAACCTCCATTGCTAAATAATATTCTGAATCAGTACAAAGTACTCTTATTGAGAACCACGAAATTTCAGGGTATCTTCACTCAACAAGCTGTAAATGTGCAAGTGCAATAATGGTCCATCCAAAAGATACCCTTATGTTAAATGTTGCATCTCTCTACTGCTCTTCTTGTACTATCATCGATCCCATTTGCAATTCCCTATATTTTTGTACCAAAAACTCCCCCATTTGGATATACTTCTTGGTCTTTTTCTTTTTCTCTCTCTTTCTTACTCTCTCTGTAAGTCTGTTTCTTTACAACATGGTACCATCAAAGAAGTTCAGAGGTGTCAGGCAACGCCATTGGGGCTCTTGGGTCTCTGAGATTCGTCATCCTTTACTGTACTCTCCTCAAACTACTATATCTATACAGTCTTTCATAACTATGTATCTTTTGTTTACTTCTTCTGTTGGTGTTTTTGTTCTTAGTTGCTTTGTACTTTTGGTTTTTGTTTTCTGCAGGAAGAGGAGGGTGTGGCTTGGGACATTTGAGACTGCGGAAGAGGCAGCTAGGGCGTACGATGAGGCTGCAATTCTGATGAGCGGACGTAATGCAAAGACAAACTTTCCTGTTGTTGCAAACCAGGAAGGAAATGATCAGAATAATTCTACTGCTTCTCCGACACCATTTTCTTCCAAGCTCAGCGCAAAGCTCCGTAAATGTTGCAAAACCCCATCTCCTTCACTCACTTGCCTTAGGCTCGACACCGAGAATTCCCATATTGGCGTTTGGCAGAAGGGAGCCGGGCCACGTTCTGATTCAAACTGGGTTATGACAGTGGAGCTAGGGCAGAAAAATGGCCAAGCTTCGGAGCCGAAACTGCCGGAGCAACCTCAAACACAGGAGATGGACGTAGGACAGGAGGTTGCTGGCGATGGACTAGATGAAGAACAGAGAGTTGCACTGCAAATGATAGAAGAATTTCTGAATGGAAAAACTGATGATGATGATGATGATGATAACAACCTGGTTGAAAGCAATGTTCAAACTGCTAGCTAACTGCGACAAATTAAACAAATTAAAATAAGGTAGAGCTTCCACATGCAGTCCTTGTGATTGTCTTAGAATTTGTTTGCTCAATGTAGGAGTTTATTGCCATATATTATTAGTTCATAATCTGATAGAGGGTATAAATGTTGCCCACATAATAAGTTTATTATTAAGACCTCCACATATAGTTTTATAAAAATGTTGTTTGCATAGCAGTCTTCAAGGTATATATTTCGCAAGATAAATATATTGAATTCTGTAATATTTGTGTGGAGCAAAGAAAAATGCATGTTGGGTTCTCTAATTTGATTTTTCTCTTATGTATGACAAGCTTTAAGTTGTGTTCTAGTGTAATTGTAATTACTTTACTTTATTTTTTCCTAAGAATAAATATCTTCATACCTTTTCCGTCAAGTCTCTTCTCTTTATATGTCATTTTCTTGTGTAAGACTTCATAAGCTTTATTTTATAGTAAATTTATGAAAATTTCTAAAATGTGATATTCTCATGAATGAAAAATATTTTACATATTTAATATCATATTCCATGCGTGCGCGCGTGTATATATATATATATATATATATATGCATACTTTTTCAATTTCGTACGAAGAAGTGATTAATTAAACCAAAACTGAAAAAGATGATAATTGAAGTATCTTTTTTTAATCTATGAGAAAGTATAGAATATGTTTGTTAATTGTATCATATTTATTAAGTATAATATATGAATATAATTTTATCATATATATTTATTTTAAAAATTGTTGGGTAAGTTAATAGTTATAATAAATGAATAAGTACATTAAATAATATCACCAAATCAATGTATTATACGTATTAGACTTTTTCCTGATCAACATATAGCTAGTAAGCGTATAATTTACTTGTATTCTTTGTTTCTTCATGTAAAATTTGAATGGACATGAAATCTAAATAAATCTGAATATAGTTAAATTATATGTTAATTTATTTTTAATTCACAACATCTAAATATAACTAACTGAAAATTAATACAATTCAATATGTAATATACTTATATATAATGAATTAGATAAATTTTATATAAACTAACTATTAAATAAACTTAAATACATATTTATATTTAGCATAAATTACAAAATTTTAATGCATTAAAACATAATTATCAAATTTTCAATGTTAAGTCTAAAAATAAATATCTTTAAAATATTTTTTGAAATTGAATTATATTCTATACATATTAAGAGAAAAAAAAACAAATAATGACCTAGACAAATCTTATTTCGATATATATAAATACCGTGAGTAAGCAACAACAACTTAAGTTCTAATTGAATCTGAGTCAATATATTATGAAAGTGAGATGTTTTCCTAATGAAAATAATATTGGCCACAAATAGCAGAACAATTGAATAACAAAATTGACATGGGCACGAGAATACAATTATTAATTACTCAAAATCATCATCGATAATGATATATAAATTGTTCTATCTTCAACTTTACCATAATTTGATTCGATCGTGCATGTGAATAATTATATTGATACTGATTGATTACAATATCAAAGACTATATATCATATATATGTACATACATACATAAATATTGCTTGTATATACGTTAATAATTAATAATAATGTTATGACATTTGTGATTACATTGATGAAGACACCTTAATCAATTGTTTCCCATTATTGAATCCAATTTTGATTTAGAAACTAACTCAAAATGATTGATCGATTAATGACCATTCAAGTACATAAACATTATGTGTTGATACTTTGTAACATTATGTCTTTCAATTATGGGTTCATATTATGCTCATTGTCAATGCCTTTTACTAACAATGTAGCAGCTGTGACAGCCAAGATCTAGTAGTAAATGATGTAAGGATTTGAGGTTCTATTTGGACAAGCGAGGAATTAGATCTTGTTTATTTTAGGAAGAAACAAGAGAAATTAGGTTGAGTAAAATCTAACTATCTATTTATTTCAACTATATGATATAATCACTATATTGTAATCTTATTGCAAGGGAGAAAGAAAATATTTTTGAGGATTTGATTTGTGATCGTTACTAGAAATAACTAATGCCATGTAAGTGTAAAAATCAAGAAAGCTTATGCAAATTACTAAAGATTCACTCAAGTTTGTAACTCTACGAAAATATATGTGGTTGAGATTCATTAATGTAACACACATATTTATAGAAAAGCTTAACTCAAGGTATGCATAACTTTTATTTCTAGCAAGATCATAAAGGCTAAGAATTAAAATTTGACTACAGAGATAAAAACAAACTAAGTTTGTTGCTTGAACTCAATAATTCATTTCCATTTTTCTAAGTTATTAATTATTATTTTTAATCAATTAATGCATCTGTTATTTATTTAGAATTAGGTTATAGCCAAGGGAGGTTGGCAGCCTTTGCCTTTCAATTTCCCTCTTTAGTTGGGGGCTACTTTACACATAGAATTCAGCAATTAATTTTTCCTAATTTGCATTGATTTATTCATCATAATGAAGCATGGGAGCCAGTACATTATCTTATAAACAAAATTAATTAAAAACACATTTGGTAAAACTACTCCATTTTGCTAAAGATTGAAATTGAGTTTGTTAAAGTGCTTGAAACGTCTTAAGATTTTATTGAATAAGTATATAGATAATACGTGTAAATTTAGTTAAAAAATAATTAAAGTATTAAGACTTTGATTATCTAATGCATGTATAATTAGAAGGGTTTGTTTGATTATTTAGAGTCAGGTTTATGATATCAAAAGAAGTAGCAATTATTTACTTCAGTGTTAATTAGACTTTTCGGAGTTGGGTTGTTGGAAGAATTAATTCTTTTTTGATTTTCAATTTCTCTATTTTCTTTCTTGTACTAAACATTAATTATTATTGTTTGCTTAGTTGTATATACTTGGACTTGACTGTTTCGACTATATTACATCAATTTAATGTGAAATTAATGACACATAATTTAAATTTTTTTATACAATTTCATCTCAAAACTTTAACACCAAAGTTGCAAATAAAGTTTAATTTAACAATTTTAACACAAAATTTAATTCTTTTAGCAACATAAAATTTAAAACATCCTATATAAAATCCCAAATAATAATACAAAATTATCAAAATTTAAAACACATAACACAATATTTGAAAAAAAGGGTGTATATAACAATACATCTATAATATGTGATTGACAAATTGATGTACAATATACAATTAATGGTGAAATGTCTTTATCATATATTTGTACTCTCAAAATTCCATTTCACAACCATATATTATTTTAGTCTTGTAACAATTTTATTAATATACAGTTGCATTATGAAAAGTTTATGAAAGGTTGTCATCAATGGTTAGCTTTTAGCTATAGCTTCATTCAATGCATGAAAGTTGAGATGGGATGTTGATGATGAGTGAGTATGCCTCCTCTTGTAGTGTAGTTTTAGTCATTCAATTATGCTCTACATTTTGTTATAATATTCATTTCATGAAAAACTATTTTGCTTGCATAATTTTTTTTTTTAAATTTAAAATTTTGATCCAATAATAAGAGTGATATATCAACATCAATTCACGAGAGATTATAGCTTGGTATTAAATTTGTAAGTACATTCATTCAACTACTACCATATATTGATCCAATAATTAATCACTCATATTTTAAAACAAGTCTATTTGAGTAGGGATGTGGTACATTAATTTGCTTTATCATACATTTTTTTATTATAATTTTTTATTTTATGAGAAATATATAAAAAAATTAAAAGATATAATAAAATTTGAGATTTACAATGAAAGAGTTAAAATTAAAATAGAAGAGTTAATAGATATAGAGTATATTAAGACCTTTGGATGAGTTTGATTATGAGAAATTGTAACGGTACATGCACTCAAAAATATATTTAAAAAATTTATAATATTTTACTATAATGTAATGAAATTAATAATCTTATACCAAATACATAATTAATACAACTACATTTTAAGCTTCATGAGTTTCTGCAAACGAGAAAGAGTAAAAAATCCATTGGATCCAAATTGAACCCGACCCGTGATTTTCGACCCGATTCGAGTATTAAACTGTAACACCTACGCAGATCCAAGCAAAACAGCGTTCGATCTCTCCATCTAATTCCGCGGAAAAAGAAAAACAAAAGCGTTGATTTTTCAAAATGATACTTGCACTATTATTTGCAAACTCTGAAGGCAACATCCTCGTTGAAAGGTAAGCATAGATCGTCACCTTCCATTTTGCTTTTTCGTGATCAGATCACAGATGTTACCTGCGATATTTTTCTTCGAAATTGTTATTTGGGAATACCCTTTTGGGGATTTGTTGGTTTATGTTTGTATTTGTTGGATATTGGGTTAGATCTCAAATGGGGTTTTCGTATTTTGTTGAAATTTAAAAATTTATTGTGTTTTTTTATTTTAGTTGAATGGGTCCATTTTATTTTGTTAGAATATCAATGGGTTTGTTTGCACTTGTTATGCACGTTAAGGCTTGTGGAATTTGAGAAAAATTGTATATGGAAGGTATCAGTGAATTAGAATAATCAATTTGGTAAATTTCTTGATATAAGTGAGATAAAGAAATGAGAAATAGAGGTATCCACAATTGTTGTGAAGGTTGTCAATTTCTTGTTTCTTGGGATGGTTGTTCGATTGAGAGGTGACAATTGCTGAAAATAGATTTGTAGGCTGAGTTTTTGGTTGATGAAAGTAATTAATTTCTTGTTTCTTGGGATGATTGCTTATATTGAGAGGTGACAATAGCTGAAAATGGATGTTTAAGCCGGGTTTTTGGTTGATAACACTTGCATGCAATTATGTGTGTGCATATTTTTCGTGAGAAATAAATGTCTGGCTTAGCCTGAGCAATCTTTGTGATTGTGTAATGAGGTTCTAGTATGTGAGTTTTAGAATATAATGGTTAGGAACTTTAAAGTTGCAATAGCATCATATTATATAGTTTTGACATACGAATTATAGACAATTTGGACACAAAGTTTAATGATAATGCTTTGGTGGTTTAGTATCCAAGCTGTCCATTTTTTAATGATTTTAGATGCAAAATGGATGTTGCTTATGGGTGAATTCTTTGATATCGTAAAGGTAGATGGGATCATACCATGGCAAAATTTTCATCTGGTTTTGGGATAGAGTGGCTTTTGTTGTATGGTTGGTGATGTCCTTGTGTCTTAATTGTGTGTGGCTATGCAATTGTAGCTTGCCAACAACTGTTGAAAAGTCTTGTCACCTTACTTCCTTTATGGCTTCTGGACTCAGCGTTAGATCCACGATTTTGTGAACCATTGTTATAGTAATTTGGGCCTTCCTCATTGTTTACATGGATGGACTCTTGCTTTGTTCTAGGAAAGATTGCGTAGTGATTTTGGGCCTTCCTGTTGATGGGGCATCCAGTGTTTGTAGATAAGTGAGAACAGAGGTCTGCTTGGATGAGAAATATCTATCCCTTTGTCTTCTCAGTTTTCAGCAGAAAATGAAACAAGTTTCTTCTGATTTGGTTTCCCTTATGAGCTGACATTTAATTGCTTGTTTTAACATGGCCAATGAGTTTGATTCACCCTGCTTGATACCATGATAGAAGTAGACCTGAATATCAACTCTTATTGCAGGTTTAATGGAGTTCCGGCTGAGGAACGGCTACATTGGCGATCATTCCTAGTTAAACTGGGAGCAGATAATCTTAAAGGTGTCAAAAATGAAGAACTCCTTGTTGCCAGCCACAAGTATGTCCTCCCCTTTGCATTTTAAATATCTATTAGTTAAGTCATTCGGTCGTTTAGATAAAAACCTTTAGTTTATCCTTGTATGTTTACGGGGCACATTATGATTTTTAAATTAATTTAGTTTTCAGTTTCATTTTTGCTTGAAATTATTTAACCATTATTTTCTATTTAAATATAGTTCTTTTTTACCTTTTCATCAGGTCAGTTTATATTGTTTACACGGTTCTTGGTGATGTCAGCATATTCGTTGTGGGCAAGGATGAGTACGATGAACTTGCTTGTAAGTATATATGTTTTTCTTTAGGCATGGGATGCAGTTCATGCAACAGTAGAAGAGGTTATTTAACATGTTGATGCCAAATAAGTAATGCCTAGTCATCTGAAAATGGACTTCTTATTCTGCATCTTTTTGGTCCTTTCTATAGATCTTCAAGTTTGAATGATTTTACAATCAGGAGTAAACAGTTGATCCTGTCTTTTGCATGCTTCATTTTCAGGTGGTTCAATTCTATAATATATTTTAAGACTGTTTGCTGTCAATTTGTTAAACTGTAGATTGGTTACATTATGAGTGTAGTGGTGATGCTATAACTTTTCAGACAAACAAATGAATTATAATGATCTTCTTTTTCTTGTAATGATAGTAGCATTTGTGTTGATTATGATGATGCAGTGCGTGTTGATATGCACCGATCTTGAGGTGCCAATGGCGTTTGTGCTTGACTTATCCTTGATTTGTTTCTCACCTTTTTTTTTTCTCTGTAGTGGCAGAGGTGATATTTGCTATAACCTCAGCTGTGAAGGATGCATGCGGAAAGATTCCGACTGAGCGCCTTTTCCTGGATAAGTATGGAAAGATATGCTTGTGCTTGGATGAAATAGTTTGGAAGGTGAGTTGATGAATTGGAAAGTGTTAATATATGATAAAATTGATGAGAAATCTGGATTTTTCCAAGTAGCATTTTGATGGTTTGTTCATCTGTACTATGAATGTCAAAAATAATTGCAAAACATTTTGTCTTATGGGAACAATCATCATCATCATAGAGATTTGCACATAGTTTGGATTATGTTGCCATGAGCATGTGGCGAATATAATTTATATTTGGCAGACCCATGTGCTATCAGGGTTTTATTTCATGGGCATGGTGGTCAAGGCTTACAGAAAGTAATTTTGAATTTCCTGTAGCATTGTGTGTATTCATTAGAAAACTGCAATTAATTTGGGACTTTCTTGGTGTGCATTCTTTGTATTTTGTGATTGTCTTCAGCTTGGAGCAGCTATTATTTTCACTGCATGTTCTTTTGCATTGTTCTTTTCATGTACATACTGTCCTCAACCTTTAATCTTTTCACTTTTTAAAGGGATTGCTGGAGAACACAGAGAAAGACAGAATCAGGAGACTTGTAAGACTAAAACCTCCAACTGAGTTCTAAATTGAAAGCTCATGACGCCACCCATCTTTTCAAGATGGTGAAGATATTTGCTTAGATACAATATTGTTTCTCACTGCAAGGCTTTGTAAATCTCTTGTTGAGCTATGGAGTGACTTCTGTATCATATTTCCAGACCTAAGTTGTAACTTCTTATTGTATTTTCTTACATGAAGACATGAAATTGCGAAGCTCTGTTATCAATTTGCTCGAAGAAATTGAGCTCCCCTTTTAATTCTTAAATACTCAAAAGTGACATCCATGCAACAAGATCAATGAGACAACACAATGTTATCCTCTAGATAACTTAGCTTCACTTAAGAATCAATTTGCAAATCCAGGGTCAGATCACAATATTGACCTGATAACGGATCATAATTATTTTCAATAATGCACAATATGATGTTATAATTGAGATCACATTAGTTAATAACATTATATTTCGCTATCGATGTTTATTAAATGTTACTAGTAAGAAGCTGTGTTGTTACTAGTACAAACAAATAGCTCGACAGCGTTATTGAAATTTTATATTCGGTAACATAGCCAATTGCTAATTTCTGTTAATTATAAATTGTCGATTTGGCAATGAAATACCTGAGAAAACAATGTAGTTGACAGCAGACAACAAAACCGGGGGGAAACTTAGATGCGGAAACATGAGTAACTGTTCACCAGCCTGTTTCTCAACCGTGGAAAACAGAAGAAAGATGAAAAACCAACATCGTTCAATAGAATAAAAAAATGTAATTCCTTCATGCACAAGGCAGGTAGCAGAAAAATAATAAATAAAAAGAACTTGAAGCAATCCGATTGGAGTAAGAGTTCTAGAACACATTACAATCCTGAGAATATTTGCAGAAACATTATAGAATATGCCGCCCACATAAATTGTAACGCATACGATTCTGATCATTTGAAATCTGATATTCGATCGACTAAAGGAATATTCAACTCTGATGTGAATATCTGTAAGGAATATCCAGCGTATACTTGGTATCTATTTCTTGCATCGATTGGTTCAAGGTTTGAAGTTAAAAAAGTTGACCTGAAACCAAAAAATATCATACAGCATCTGCAATATAACAATGAGATATGCTGATTTATTTGCTCTATATTACAAATAGTCTTCAGGATTTTATGAGGTAAAATAATTGATACTTTGGCAATGAAGTACGGGAAAAGGCTTCGGAATGAGGTGGAGAGAAGCTTGCCTGAATGGAGAGGTGAGTTTATATCTTATAAACTGTTGAAGAAACATTTGAATTTGATTGATCCTGCTGCTTCTAGGACGAGGAAGAGGTCAAGAAATTCCATTGAAGATTTTCTAGAAGCTGGAAATGGAATAGAAGATGTGAATTTAATGTGGGTGAATATTGGTTTCACTCAATTATTAGATGAGGAATTGCAGAAGATTAATAGATTTTACATTGAGAAAGAAGAAGATTATGTCATCCAACTACAGGTATTATTCATTCTTTCAGATTAATCCTCCATCCCACCTTCAGGAACATCAGTACTAAAAAAATGAAAATGATGCATGATTAAATTTAATCAGTCATTTTGTTATGTTGTTTAGTGAGGAAAAGAATTTATTAATTGTCTGCAGGAGCTGAAAGATAGAGAAGCAAACTTGGAGTCTAGTATGGAGATGTTAAATTTGCAAAAGGATATTTTAGATTTTCATGGAGAGATGGTTTCTCTGTTGCAGTACAGTTTCCTCAACTCCACAGGTAATCAAATAGAGTAGTTATTTACAAACAGACCTAAGTTTTTTATTACAATATGCAAATTATTAGCTAGGGTTTATATGGATTTGCACGAACCTTTAAATTTAAACAGGATTTATGAAGATAGTAAAGAAGCACAAGAAGAGAGCAGGCAGTCCAAATGTGCAACTCTCCTTCATGCCAAGGGTCCTAGAACAGCCTTTCTTCTCCACTGACTTGCTTTACAACCTTATGAGGGAATGTGAAGCCATGCTCTATCGACTTTTCCTCTCCGGAGAACCATAACTCCGGGGTCTGAAGCTACCCGATATGGGTATGCAAGATTGAATTCTGTCAAGGAGAAAGAAAAGCTTTGGGGAGAGATTCCAACTTTCATGTTTGCTTATTCCCTTGTATACACTTTCTTATAGTTTTAATAGACTAAATATAGAAGGTAAAGAGGTATACGGTGTTTATACACCGTTCCCTTGTATTACAAAAGCTTAAGAGATGAGTGGGATTGGATGATTATATATGCATTATATGTAATGTACAAAATTACAAAAATGCTCTTCATTTTATACCCTACACTTGATTTTCGGTTTAAGAGCATGTTTGTAAGCTGTTGTAATTCTGGGTGGGGCATAATTACATTAAGCAAATAACTTCTTCAGAAAAGGAACAGGTCATGGATGTATTTGCTTGGCTGCAAGTGATGACAACATCGGAGAGAAGGACTAAACAGTGTTATCTCTTGGAGTTTTCTTCATTAATATATGAGGCCATGTGTTTATCTATTCTGGTGCCCTCAAGAAGAATTCAAAGATCAATTTATTGTTCACCGCAAAATAAATAAGCCCTTTGATCAGAAACTGATCATTAGTTCCTGATTATCAATTTTTTATTCTTTCCTGGAAAAATCAGAGAATTGGAAATTTAAAATTCCTAAACCAAGTTTTAGACTTTGGATGACTGAAGAATTTCCAAGACCTCTATAATTTGATTAATAGGATGTAAATAAATTTGAGCAACCTCAAGACTGAAGCTATTGACATATGTGGCTCAAAGAAGAGGGTAAATTCGTAAATTCAAGTTTATCTGAGATTTTTGTTGTTTTATCTTTCTCTTTTACCATATAGATGTATGCTCAGAAAAGTGTTAACAAGAGAGACAAATAAGAACCAACAGAAGCAAAACCTAATGATATTGAAGTAGTAGGGTATTGAAGTTTGCGAAAGCTAGAGATAAAGGTAACTCTTTAAATGTTACTTATATCACATAGTTAGATACTTAAAACAAAAATTTAGATTGGGCTGTGTGGGTTTTATCAATGATCCATAAGGTGTTTGTTTAAATTCCTAAATGAGCCTTGAATGGAGTGTTTCAGTATTCCATTACACCGGTAGAAACTTTATTAACAAATTTATCACTTTCTATAAAATTTTGAATATTTTAACCAATTGGAAATGCATGAAGTTCGGACCATTAAAGGGTAGTTAGAAAAATTTGTCCGAAGAATATTTAGAGTGTAAATCATAATAAGCAAGCAGAGGATGAGTTGGCTTTCTACTCTTGTCTTATACAAAATAAAATGGGCTTAAAAATAGCATCTTGATGACTTTTACCAAGTAAAATAGATTTGAAAAGACTGATCTGCCCTGTTTTTCCAGAAAGCTCTTGCATATAATGTGTGGTTAGAATTTATTGTCACCCCAGTTTAATCAGTCTTTCTCCTCTCTCACTGGTTTGTGCAGAAAATGATCAAATCGGTGGCTTCTCTGCTCCTTTTGTTATCCATTTTTACCTTCTCAGAATCCAAATCTTCTCTTCCTCTGCCTCAACCCCATAGATCTTTCCAGGTCAATGCTACCGAGGTATGAATTTTTCTTAATTTTTTTCTTAAATCAATGCTTTAGAATCAAAGCATATGAATGTTTTTCAGATGGGTTTGTTGGTGAATTTCCAGGATTATAATTATTGACAAAAATGTTGATGTGAGTAAGATACAGCAAAAGACTAGAAATTTAAAGTTATCTTGATTAACTTTTATTGAAAACTGCATGAAAATCTTTTGATAGAATGAAAGGAGCTGCTCTTATACGGTAAAGATAAAGACAAGCTGTTCTTCAACCAGATACACTCGAGATCAAATCAGTCTTGCTTTTGGTGATGCTTATGGCAATCAGGTTCATATCTAAATCCTCATACCTCTGTTTCATTTGATTTTGGATTTCCTGCTGTTAAAAGTTCATGTTTATAATTCGTTCATTCACTTTGTTAAATGAATGATCAGGTCTATGCACCAAGATTGGATGATCCGTATTCAAGGACATTTGAAAGTTGTTCCACAGACACATATACAATATATGGTCCTTGTACATACCAAGTTTGCTATCTTTACCTCTACAGAAGTGGGTACGATGGGTGGAAGCCGGATACTGTGACTGTTTACGGCTATTACACCAAGTCTGTTACATTTTATTACAACACTTGGATTCCTAATAATATTTGGTATGGATTCAATCACTGTAATGGTGCCTCGGCTGCCTCCACATCAACAATGTGACAAGACTCTTGTACCGTGTTTTAGCTACGAATTTCGTGAATGCTTGCTTGTCCATCTTGTGTTCTTTCTTCTTCATATACTCTCTTTTCTTGAAACTTTTTATTGAGAGTGAATTCGGAATGAAATTTCAGTGTTTGATAGCAAAAATGTTGGAAAAGGAAGCAAGAAAGAAACTGGTTGAGAACAATTTTATTATATTATTATCCGTATGGAAAAGCTTGTCAAATATTCGATTGTTGACATTTAAGCAGAAAGTGACAAAATTATTAGTTGAACAGTTGTCATATTTTTGTATTTGATTAATACTAAATTGCATTCAAAGAAAAGTCACATTAGTGTAATTTGGTGGTGGCAATACGAAGGTAATTTACATTTGTCCTTAGAATTAAAATGATGACATGCGGCTATTGTTTAATTTGAGTCCAAATCAAGAGATAAATCTGATGTAAATGATGATATTTCAATTTTTAAGGATTGATTCTCCTTGCAGAGTCATGTAGGTTCCTTCGAAGTTTGAGCAGTAAATTTTGTTTAATCGAGCTCCGTGTGTGCGCTGTCTGAGGACTAGCCGAAGATCGCTCTGGCTAGCTCATTTACAACCATCCACATTGATGAGCAGTATGATTTGCCACTCAATGCCAGCAATAACTTTGAATGAAAGCATGTACAAATTCAGTCGACAACAAGATTCAATTTCATTTTTATGTTTTCTGATTAGAGCTAAGAGTTGCAAATGATTGATAGTTTAGTGGGTGCCAAA